>JAODAL010054124.1:0-24831 GCA_025379985.1 Phyllomedusa bahiana | reverse complement strand
GCAGTAGGGAAAAAAAGCAATTATTTTTCAACTTATATTACTAAAATTATAAAAAAAAAATTAAGATAATTATCAAACTATATAAAATTAAATGACATAAAATAATTATTAAATTATGTAATAAAAAATTAATAACCCCTTTCCGATATATGACGCATGAGTACATCATAGTGCCGGTAAGGGGCTTTGTAGCAGGATCGCGGCAGGAAGTAGTAAAACCTTTATATTTGTGCACTCTAATGCATTGTCTACACAATGCATTAGGCTATAGAAACGATGGCCCCCCCTAGTGGTGAAGCACATTATAGGGACTCAAAGTTAAGGTAACAAAAAAAATTAAAAAAAATTAAAAGTTCAAATCACCTTCTTTTTGCCATTTTAGAAATAAAAAACATAAAATAATAAAAAAGTTACACATAAAAGGCCCTATTAAACACGGAAAAGGCCCTATCTATTAAAATATAACATAATTTATCCCATACACTGAACACCATAGAATAAAAAATATTCTAAACACCAAAATTGCCTTTCTTTGGTCATTTTACTTTCTCTAAAAATTGGAATAAAATTGATCAAAAAAGTTGCATGTATTCCAAACTGGTACCAATAAAAAGTACATTTCAGCCTGTGAAATATTCACCCTCAATCAAGTCCGCAGGTGTTAGTACCATGAAGTTATTAGTCGCAGAAAATGACACCATGGCAAAAAGTGAAAAATAGAAAATGCTTGGAATTTTTTTAAGATACCAAAATATAACAAAAGCTGGAGAAGTTTGGTATTGCCGTTTGTGTATCACTGTGTAGAATACAAATAATACATAATTTATACCAAAGATTGAATGACATAAAAACAAAACTGCCCCAAACATGGCACAAGTAAGTTTTTTTTCACATTCTGCCTCATTTAGATTTTTTTAGTGGTTTCCCAGTATATTATATGGTAATATAAATAAAACCACTAGAAAGAACATGTAATTGCCCTCATTTGTCTAGATAGGTGGAAAAATGAAAAAGTTATGGCTCTGTGAAGGCGAGGAGGGAAAACTGAACATGACAAAAAAAAAGAAAAAAAAGAAAAGGCCGCGGCAGGAAAGGATTAAAATATATAATATCCAAACAATATAAAATTATCTCCTATAAAATTTAGTTAAAATTATATCATCCAAAATTAATCAGAAATTAAATAATACAATAATAAATTAAACAATACATCATCTACCATAAATCCCGTTCTCAGTCGGGTATTTATGGAGTTAGTATAGTATTATCAGTGATTACACATCGCTGCAGGCTATAAATAAAGAAAAGGTTTTAGAATAGCATGTCAGTGAAAAGAAACTATGGTAGTGTTCTTGCATGGTGCACAACAAGTCTCAGCAAGACTATTGCTGTATGTAGAATAAAAGCTGAGAGTAGCATAATTAAATTTCAATACTGATCACCCTCTGATTAAAATTTCTTTCCTTTAATGTAGTAAAAAACTAAATAAAAAATCAGAACAAAATTTTACTACTAACATAATACGTTACCTCTCTTGGGGCCTGTTTTCATCAAAAATGTGAACTAAGAACATCAAAAAAATGTTCATGTATCATAAGTAGCTGAAAGGCTTTTCCAAAATTCCTATGTGCCTCTTGATAGTTTTTTAGTTAATAGTGTGCTGCTCATATTGGAATGTGTATGTATATTGCTGCCACATCAGTGTGCACCTATGCCCATTATTTTCAAAAAAGTATTTTTTTGGATGTGCATAGCCAAATATTGTTTTCTAGACTGTCTGTATGGGGGAGTGGCTGCCTCCTCGTTGGTTTTTCGCACTCCATCCACCTTCACAGGTTTTTAAATGAATGCTGAGTACCTTGTAGATGGAGCCTTCTTTCCATGAAGTGTGGAGGTCTGAACAGGCTCCAAGAGAGGTTACGTTGGTGTATTTTCCCACTTGTATTGAGGTCCTCTTGCTGATTGGGAAGTGGGCTTAAGCAGTTTTGATCAAAAATGTGAACTAAGAACCTCACTTTTTTTTTCATTTATCTTAAGTAGCTGAAATGCTTTTCCAAAATTCGTATATGCCTTTTGTTAGTTTTTTAGTTAACAGTGTGCTGCTGATATTGGATTGTGTATGTATATTGCTGCCACACCAGTGTGCACCTATGCTCATTTTTTTTCAAAAACGTTTTTTGGATGTGCAGAGCCAAATATTGTTTTCTAGATATGGCTCTAGCTGTCAGGAATTCTGTGGAGTTCATACTTACTGGTGCATTCTTTACTGCTCTAAAACTATATAGAAATGGCATGTGTGTGCCAAAGGTTCATACATTTTGCCTAGTGTATTTAATTATGGACACAGACATCAAAGAACCCCTATGTGATAATACAAGCTCTTTGCTCTTGAATATCTCAGCATACATTTAAATTCATCAGTTAATTTCCATTTCATGGCTTTCTGATTTTGATTGTTTACACCCTTGGCCTCGGTCAGCTTATAGCCTCACATGGCTTTCAATACCACCTGTATGCTGACGATACCCAACTCTACATCTCTGGCCCAGATGTCACTTCTCTACTCTCCCGGATTCCTGACTGTCTGTCGTCCATCTCCTCCTTCTTCTCATCACGTCTCCTGAAGCTAAATGTGGAGAAAACAGAACTCATCATCTTTCCACCGTCCAACTGTACCCCTGCCCCTGATTTCTCTATTAGGCCTCGTTCACACGGCTTATTCTGCCGCGGATTGGCGCCGTACTGCGCGCCGTATTTGCGCTGCAGTCGGCGCCAATCCGCGCAGCAATTTTCGGTAATCCACCGTTCTCATAGAGAACAGTGGATTCTGTCTCTCCTCCCCGCTCGGCGAATCCGCCGCGGGGGGAGAAAGTGACATGCACATTATTTACGGCGCGGACGCGCCGTAGATAATGCATTGTCTATGGGGCCGGAAGCGGCGCCCCCGCCGCGCTCCGGCCCCGCCCCTTATTCACGGCGGATTTGTGAGCTCAATACGGCTCACAAATCCGTCGGGAATAAGCCGTGTGAACACGGCCTTACAGTCAACGGCTGTACACTCTCACCGGTCCCGCAAGTCCGCTGCCTTGGGATAATCCTTGACTCCGCTCTATCTTTCAAACCACACATCCAAACCCTCACCTCTGCTGCCGCCTCCACCTGAAAAACATCTCTCGCATCCGCTCATTCCTCAACTATGACACTACAAAAATGCTGGTCCATGCCCTTGTCATCTCCCGCCTAGACTACTGCAACATCCTTCTCTGTGGCCTCCCAGCTAGCACTCTCGCTCCCCTCCAATCCATTCTCAACTCTGCTGCCCGTCTTATCCACCTCTCTCCTCGCTACTCCTCTGCCTCTCCCCTCTGCCAATCCCTTCACTGGCTTCCCATTGCCCAGCGAATTCATTTCAAGCTACTAACCATGACCTACAAGGCTCTCCATGACCTCTCCCCTCCATACATCTCTGCCCTAATTTCCAAATATCTCCCCTCACGCACTCTCCGCTCCTCACAGGACCTTCTCCTCTGCTCTCCCCTTATCAGCTCCTCACACAACCGTCTCCAAGACTTCTCCCGTGCTTCACCCACACTCTGGAACTCACTGCCCCAACACATCAGACTCTCCTCCACTTTCACCAGCTTCAAAAGCAACCTGAAAACCCATTTCTTCAGGCTTGCCTATAACCTTCACTAAACTTGTCACTACTTCCTCCACAGACATGTCTGCCCCTCACCTCCTGTCTCTTTCCCCCTCCTTGTAGATTGTAAGCCCTCGCGGGTAGGGTCCTCTCTCCCTCTGTCGTGCCAATGGTCATTATCACTTATCACTGTACTCGTTGACTTATTTAATGTATGTAACCCCCTCGAATGTACAGCGCCCTGGAATCAATGGCGCTTTAAAATAAATAATAATAATAATAATAAGCAGAAAACTTGTGCTACCATCCACTACTGCATGTGGATGTTGCTTTACTGGCATACAGCAGTCACAACATAGGAATTAACCCTTAAATGCAATCTATAGTTCATTCCCTCACATGCAATCTAGTAGGACATTAGGAAGCTGCTTTATGGTGAAAAAGAGTGGTCTCTGTGCAACTACACTGGTTGCACACATGGTACGCCTGTCCCTGGTTTATATCTATGAGCGCTTAGCATTGCTGACTTGAATGTAAAGCTGTGGCTGTTGGGTTACCAGCTTTAGACTGCAAGGCTAAGCAGATCTTGTGCTCTTTTGTGATCATTAAAGCTAACTGTTCACATTGATCATGTTATAGAGCAGGAGGAGCTTAGCAGATTGACATATGACTGAAGTTGCACTTTATACCTTTAAATTCCTGTTTATCCTGGTTAAGGAGTCCTGTAGGCGGTCTTACCAGTTACAGACAGGCTTTCTTGTATGTGTGCACACTCAGAGATGGCTGTCAATCACTTATAAAACTGCCTACTAGAATAGGCAGGCATTTAAATGAATAAAATGCAACTTCTACTAAATATTTTGCTACAAAACTGTATATCAATTTTCCCTGCAATTTCCTGCTCTGTATGATCTGCTGGCAGCATGTTATAGAGTTTGATGTGACAGGTTCCCTTTACTCATACATTAACTCATCTGCCAGTACTGCCACTAACCATTGATTTTTATTTTTTTTATTTATTTTTTCATGTTCATTCTTCAGGAGAGATTAGCTAAAGCTCATGGTTCGCAGTGTGGGTTCTGTAGCCCGGGGATGGTGATGTCCATGTACTCTTTACTAAGAAATAACCCAGAGCCCACCATTCAAGAGATCATGGCTTACTTATCTGGTAAGTAGTCGCAATCTAAAATAACCCTACAGCCACTGTCTTACTATGTAAAAAGTCTCTTCTGTTGCACTCTAGTGTAGCTGCAGGGATTACAGAGAATGCTGTTTTATACTGGAAATAAGGGGCTTTTCCACTTGAAGAACAAAGTATCAGGCTTGTTGATAGCCAACATGCTTGATTTTTTGCTCAGACTGTCAGGCTGCCAAATACACATTAGATCATCGAGTGATTTAGCCAAAAATGCTGGTCCTACATATTAAACCATACAAAGTTATTGCATGTGATATCTAGATTGTTGCATTTTGCATTGGGGCTCCAGAAACTTCAAGCTTCCCCTCTGGCGTTGGACATCCAGTAGCTGTTTATCTTTTATGCAACATCATATTCCAGAACAAAGGTAATTGCAAAGATGTTAGTTTCTTGAGGGAACATTTCACATTTTTGTAGAAAAGATATTATGATACATTCTAAAATTGAGCAAAGTAATGTGTACTTTGTTCTTTGAAAGGTAAGTTATCACTTTGTCATCTGCTTACTAGATATCTATTTCCTATGCTGCACAATTATTTCTCATTCACTAGGAACCTCTGCAGATGCACAGGTTACAGGCCAATCTTAGATGGCTTCGGGACCTTTGATAAGGTTAGTCAAATAGTATTTATTTTTTGATTTGCAGCCCTATATCCTTGTTTTATAGCCCGTTCTGTTTCTTTCTTTTCTAGAACTGCTGTTTAAACAAAAGTGATAAAGAAAATATGCTGCATGAAACCACGGTACTGTATAGTTTTGTTTTTTTCTTATTTTGGGTTGTAAATGAATACCATTTTAATGTTTTTTTTTTCTTTTGTATATTATCGATGTGATCACTTATTTTTTTTTATTTATTCTGTGACTTAGTTTAATTTTTTTCCTCTTCTCCTCCTATAATTGTCTGTGCTTCCGGTCTTCCAATGTATCCCAGCCTTTTTTGATCTTGGTTTTTGTTCTTTATTGTGGAGAGGGACAGCATTGGCTAGCTATACTAATCACTGGTGCTTTTTTTGGAGATCTCCCCAAAACCTTTTTTTAACACCTTGTAGAATGTGTTTCTGAAAATGAAACAATTGTATGAACCCTTTTTTATTTTATATCTTTGCATTTTAACATTTTGCATATTTATTTAACAGTCACCTAAACTCTTCAACGAACATGACCTTTTACCATTGGATCCAACACAAGAACTCATATTCCCACCCGAGCTGATGGTGAGTGCAATAACTAAAAATGCTGTAACATAGTTACATAGTATGTAAGGCCGAAAAAAGACAAGACATCCATCCAGTTCAGCCTGTTGTGCTGAAGTGTTGATCCAGAGGAAGGCAAAAGAACCCCAATGAGGCAGGAGCCAGTTGTCCTCATTATAGGGAAAAAATTTCCTTCCTGACTCCAATCTGGCAATCATAATAATCCCTGGATCAACGACCCTTCTCCAAAATCCTAGTCATTGTAACTTGTTATATTATTACGCTCCAGAAATGCATCCAAACCCCTTTTGAACTCTGTTATTGAATTCACCATGACAATTTCTTCTGGCAGAGCATTCCACAGTTTCACTGCTCTAACAGTAAAGAATCCCTTTCTATGTTTTTGTAGAAACTTTCCTCAAGACATAGAGGGTGCCCCCTTGTTCTAGATACAGTCCTGGGTATAAATAAATCTTGGAAGAAATCTCTCTATTGACCTTTAATATATTTAACCCCTTCACGACGCTGGGCGTATGAGTACGTCCCAGGGCCGCGCCGGGGCTTTGCAGGGGGATCGCGCCGCGACCCCCCCCCCCGCACAGCTGCCGGGTGTTAGCGGCAAATCGGCGCTAACACCCGGCAGTAACAGCGCCGGCGGGTGGCTCCGCCCGCTGGCGCTAGTTTTACCATCAGACACCGCGGCGAAGATGGCCGCGGCGTCTGAATCAACGCCGATCGGTGCCGCGCACCGATCGGTGCGGTGATCGGCATAAGCTCAGCTATGCTGCCTCGCCGATCGATCACCGGGCATTGTGGTGGGGAGCCTTGTGAAGGCTCCTGTCACTTACCCTGGCCGGTTTGCCCCACTTCCGTCCGCAGACAGGAAGTGGGGAAACCGCCATCTTTGTACACCCTAATGCATTGCCTATGCAATGCATTAGGTTGTATTAACAATCGCGCCCCCTAGTGGTCAAGCACCATAGGGGGACTAAATGTAAAGGTAAAAAAAAAAAATTAAATAAAGTTTTAAAGTACAAAAAAAAAAAAAGTATTATAAGTTCAAATCACCCCCTTTCCCCCATTTTACAAATAAAATCATTAAAATAATAAAAAAGTTACACATATTTGGTATCGCCGCGTCCGAAAAAGTTGGGAGGGCAGAGAACCATGCCACTGGAAATTGTGCTTCATCTGGGGTCTGTAACCCCCAGAATCATACTATGAAGGTTGAATTCCATACCCTGTACCCCCAGAAGTTCAGTCGCATGTTTTTTCTAATCTTTTTATTTTTATATATATTGACCCTTTGGATTATGTCAGACCAGCACTGGATTGATTTGTTTAATAAAATGGTGAAAACAGAATCTTGTTGGGGAGTGTTTATTTAAGTAAAAAAAGTTCCGGCATTTTTTGTCTGTTTTGTTTTTCCATTTCATTCCTCTCAATTACTAGCACTGGGGATTGGTGTCAACCAGTGGTCATTTTTGTTACGACAAGACTAACACTAACCATGTTTAACTATTACCCCAGTATCCAATGCACCAGGGGGGCTGAGAAGAGCCGGGTTACCATCTGAAGTGAACTCTCTAATGTGGCTGTGGGCTAGGAAGGGACCAGTATCCATGGATCCTTTCATCCTGATAGTATCAGGCTGCAGCTGTTGGTTTTACCTTGGCTGGTTATGAAAAATGGGGAGTGAGGTGGATCCCACAACTTTTTGTTTTTTTCAAAAATCATTTATTTATTGAGAATCCAAAAATGGGCCAATGGGTAATCATTACAGTGGATGCTTATGTTTAGATTCTCAAGAAATAAATAATTTTAGGAAAAAAATGACATGGTTTCCCCCTCATTTTCCATAACCCGCCATGGTAAATTCGACAGCTGCATCCTATACTATTATACTATCCTATACTATTAGAATGGGACGAGCACTGGACACTTGTCCCTTCCCATCCTAAAAATACCAGCCCGCAGCTGCCCTAGAAGGGCACCATCCCATTAGAGAGTCCACTTCTGATGGTTAACCAGCTCTTTCCATGGTACACTAGGCACTGGAGTAATAATGACACGGGGTTAGTGTAAGCCTTGGCTTGACTGACACCAAGCCCGAGCTGTCATTCGCCTCCAATACTAACATTGGAATTAAAAGTAAAAAAAAAAACACTGAAACTGAACACACAAAAAAAATTAGTTAAATAAACACTCCCTGTCCACAGCCCTCTTTAAGCATTTTATTTAAAAAAAAAAAAAAAAAAAGATCCAACGCTGATATGTATCTGAAATAGTTCAGAAGGGAAACCTGTAAATAAACAGAAACATTACACACACACACATACATAGGCCAAATAGTCTATTCAGTGTCCAGAAAAGCTGGATGACATCATATCTCCCACAAGTGGTACCCAGTTATTTGTATCCTAGAACAGTTGAGTGTCACTTGTGGAGATGGAGAATCACCCAGCATTTCTGGATACTCTATCCAATGTCCAGGAAAGTAGAGTGATGTCCCATCTCCCATACAGTATGTCACACAGTTTTTCTATCTTAGAAAAGCTGTGTGTCACCTGTTGCATCTAGAAATGCTGGGTGACAACTCACCAGCATAAAGTAGCATGTAACTTTTCTAAGATAAGAAAACTGTTTGCCCATCCCCCCAACTCTGCCTTCTCCCCCACACTCTTAACCTCTTTCCTTCCACCTCTACCCCCAGCTGCCATCTCCTCCACCCATATTCATCCTCACCCACAAACAATCGGCAAACCCTCTGGGAAATGTACTTACCTGTTCCGCTGTAGAGATGCCGGCAGCCAGGACCTTTAGACACTGCTTTGCTAGGAAAAGGGGATGGGTTGTCACTGATCCCATGGCTCCGCCCCTCCTCCCAGCAGTTCACTAGGGCCTGTTGCTCTGGTAGGATTCTGTCAGAACAATGTCAGCAGCAGCCTGTGGCTTCAGGACAGCATGATGCTGCCCTGGTGCCACGTCTAGTACCGAGAACCTCTTGCAGTCATTAGGCTGCGGGAGGTTCTGCAAATCTGTTCAAGAGTGAGGAAGATGCCTGCTATTTGCGGGACTCTCATACATGATCCAAAAAATTTTGTGAAGTGTGATTAACAGCTGATGTAGAACTGCAGGAAGCCCACAGAAAAATTAATGACATTGTTTCACTAAATTATTAAAAATTATTAAAATTCAAATTAAAAATTAATAATTTTATAACCTAATATTTTTTTCTCCACTTTACATCCCATGTAAAGTAGATGTTTTGGAAAAATGAGATAAGTATTTTTAACTGAGTCCAAATTGTGATGGTTTCATGACTAGGCAGAGCATTTCTTTAAAAGAGTGTTTTTTGTTAAAAACAATTAGGCTTAGAGATAAATATGCTAAAAAATTCTAAAACAAATTGTTTCCCATTTCGGCTGTCCTATGCAATTAAGAATTAAATATGAAATCTTGTCTTGATAGTAAAAGGAGAAAAATCCTGAATGGCAGGGCAGACTAATCTCACTTTACTGCAGCTGCTGCTCATCTCTTTGTAGCCTTATTACAAACAGATGGTAATTAAATAATGATTGTTCTCTGGGCAGGGATAGCTAAGATTAGAGCAGAACAACAGAGCAATACATGAAAGGATAATGGGTTAATCTTTTTCTGCACTGGTGAGGTTTCGATCTTCACATTTATCAGGTCCTGCTGATAACAATTACACCTCTAAAGATATATTTGGCCTGAAAGAGAACAGTCAAGCAATCCTCTCACTGCTGTTCTATCAGAGAAAAAAGAGAGATACCAGGATTATATGTTCATAGTGGAACTTTAAAACATTCTATAAAAAAAAACAAACACCAGTTTAATTAAAAAAAAATTTAAAAATCCATATAATAGTCACATAATACCGGTCAATATGTGAAAAAATGTTGATGGTAGTGTCCCTTTAAATGGCAAATTTTGTGGAATGTTTTCAGAATGCTTTGCCAGTCTTGGGGTGCATTCACACGGCACAGACAAAATGCCGGTCGGAAAATATTTTACCTTTTTTTGCACGTAGGGTGGCGGCTTTTGTCCATGGTTTGCAGATTCAAGCCATCCCCCTTCACATTCACGTGTTCATGTTCCGCCCGAAAACCAGGTGGAAGAATGAACATGTTCTGAGTTTTTAGAAACACCAGCAATGTAAAAAAACGGAAGATCTGTGCAGTATGAACTAATGCATGGATTTTCTATTTAAAGGAGTTGTCTCACTACAGGCTTTCAGCCTACTTCAGTGTGTCTGGCAGCATAGGATTTTTAAATTCAGGGGCATGCTTCTTGTCTGCCTCTTCTCCTCCCCCTTCCCCCGTCCCCATAGCACACAGACAGCTCTCCTCCTCTGACTGCAGGGTGAGGTCGAGGGGGTTTGCTGCCAGGGTTAACCCTGTGTGCCTGCCTAGATCTGCTGCTCACTGCTGGATCAGCTGCACTGTGCTGTGGCTGAGCTCTTGCTGCTCCTCTCCACAGAGTCAGGAGACAGCAGGGAGAGGGCTGATCTATGAGTGTGGAGATGTCTGTGAAGCTGTGTATGCTAATAGCAGAGCAGGGAGGATGTAAAGGTTCCTATACCCCCTGCTTAGCATACAAATCTCCACGGACATCTCAAGCAACAACAAACAAACCCTATAGGAACAGACACAGGGCAGCTGTGAAGTGTGTTACTAAAATCACGATGTGTCACTAATACAGCAGAGCAGGAAGGGATATGAAGCGTTCACATGCCCCCCATATCTGTTCTATTAGTATAGTCAAAGCTCCACAGACACATCATGATTATAGTAACACTCTTCACTGCTGTCACATGGTACTGACCACAGATCAGCTTCACCTCTGCTCTCCTCAATCTGTGTAGAAAAACGGATTCTGGCGCCGAAACCCGTAAAAAATGTATTTATTTGCGTAAAAAGCTAGATCACTTTATTAGCGGCAAAATCTGTAAAGATACGGAATTTAGCCCCAAAAGACATAAAAAAAAGGTATTCTGGCGCCGAAATCTGTAAAACGTTTTTTTTGGCGTCAGAAGCGAGATCACTTTATTAGCGCCAAAATCTGTAAAAAAAATTATTTTAGTGCCAAAAAACGTAAAAAAAATGGCTTATTGCACCAAAAACCGTTAAAAAAAAACTTATTTTTGGCGTCAGAGGCGAGATAACGTTATTAGCGCCAAAATCTGTAAAAAAAATTATTTTAGTGCCAAAAAACATAAAAAAACGGATTCTTGCGCCAAAATCCGTAAAAAAAAACTTATTTATGGCGTCAGAAGCGAGATAACTTTATTAGCGCCAAAATATGTTTAGAAAAGGATTTTAGCATCAAAATCTGTAAAACAACAGATTCTGATGCCAAAATCTGTAAAAAAAAAAAAGTATTTTTAGCGAAAAAAATATGAATTGCGCTAAAATCGTTAGCGACTAGTGTTGAGCGATTACGTTGGCCATCGACATCGGTCGATGGTTGATAGTCGACCATCATCGACAAGATATTCGATGGTCGATGATAGATGATCGCCGATGACCATTAAAGTCTATGGAAGAGCAACAACACCTTCATTCTTACACCCAAACAGGGCTGGAGAAGCTGGAATTAACATCCACAATAGGAAACTGGATACGTGCTACATCTTAGGCAACACACTTAGGTTATAAAAGCCACAGAAAAAAAATCACAGACCATTCACTATCCCTGTCTTGTACCACAGCATGACCCTTAAACCTGCATGACCCACAAATTAAAAAGTGCCAGAAGGCAGTATGATTTGAACCATCATTTTACTTGAACTGGACATTGAATATCCCTGTCCTGGAACGCAGCATGAGCCCCAAACCTGCATGACCCCCACATTTAAAAATAGCCGGAAAAAGGAGTCTTTCAACCACCATTTTAGTTTCACTGGACATTGAATATACCTGTCCTGGGCCACAGCATGAGCCCCAAACCTGCATGACCCCAGATTAAAAAGTGCCGGAAAAAGGAGTCTTTTAAACCACCATTTTAGTTTCACTGGACATTGACTACACCTGTCCTGGGCCACAGCATGAGCCCCAAACCTGCATGACCCCAGATTAAAAAGTGCCGGAAAAAGGAGTCTTTCAACCACCATTTTAGTTTCACTGGACATAGACTATCCCTGTCCTGGGCCACAGCATGAGCCCCAAACCTGCATGACCTCAGATTAAAAAGTGACGGAAAAAGGAGTCTTTCAACCACCAGTGTAGTTTCACTGGACATATACTGTCCTTGTCCTGGGTAGCGCTTGCCCCTCCGTATGAGTGCGGACCAATTGAGCTTCACTTGAAAAAAATACTGGTGGTTAACGCTCCTGTTCCACCCAGGTGCCCTTTTTCTTGGCATTCTTTTTCTCATTTTACTCAACGTGCTGGAGGAAATTTTCTCTGTACTTTGTTCTCTGTCCGTGCTCCATACTCCATGTCCTCTGAATAACCTACATCTGGTCAAGTTTTCCTTACCTACCCTTGTACAATTCAGAGAATTTTTTTTACAGCTATTTTGTACATGCAAGTTTTTTAGTAGTTTAATTCTAGAAAACACATTTTTTAAATAGGATGGAATCCCACCATGTCTTTGTTTCTCTTTTTTTAATTGTATTAAATGGGTTGTCTCAATACAGGGATTGTTAGCTATGTTAAAGATCTTGCAAAAACAAGTCATTTTGCAATATGTGTCCATTAACAGTGTCCTACCTATTCCTGTTTCTGACAGCACCATCACCCTTGAGCCACTCTTGACAATTGTGAAGAACAAATGTCTGTTAGAAACAACATTTTTTTATAATGCATGTCACAGCAAAATGCCCCCAAAAATTCAAAGCATGACCCTTGAGCCACTTTGGAAAAAACACGTATGAACAAAGTGAAAAAACACGTATCTGTAATGTATTCGGATAATAAAAGGTATTTTTTGGCACCTATCAATTCACCTGTGGTGACTACAAAATTGCAGTATTCACATTTAAGTGCAAGGTGCCTCAATGAACAAAGCTGTAGTGCGCCAAAGTTAAAAAACACGTATCTGTAATGTATTCGGATAATAAAAGGTATTTTTTGGCACCTATCAATTCACCTGTGGTGACTACAAAATTGCAGTATTCACATTTAAGTGCAAGGTGCCTCAATGAACAAAGCTGTAGTGCGCCAAAGTCAAAAAACACGTATCTGTAATGTATTTGGATAATAAAAGGTATTTTTGGCACCTATCAATTCACCTGTGGTAACTACACAATTGCTGGATTCAAATTTAACTGCAAGGTGGCTCTATCAACAAATCTGGACTGGGCAAAAGTGCAAAAAACACGTATCTGTAATGTATTCGGATAATAAAAGGTATTTTTGGCACCTTTCAATTCACCTGTGGTGACTACAAAATTGCTGTATTCACATTTAAGTGCAAGGTGCCTCAATGAACAAAGCTGTAGTGCGCCAAAGTCAAAAAACACATATCTGAAATTTATTCGGATAATACAAGGTATTTTTGGCACCTATCAACCTGTGCTGACTACAAAATTGCTGGATTCTAATTTAACTGCAAGGTGGATATATCAACAAAGGTGGAATGGGCAAAATTGAAAATGAACACCTGTCTGAAATGTATACTGATAATTAAAGTGGAGTTTTGCACCTACCAAAGAGACCTGCAGGTACTAGAAAAGATGTGTATCCATAATATAAGTTTCAGGCTGCCCAATATCCCGGAAATATTTCAATAGAAAACTGTTAATAATAAAGCTATTGCAGTGCAATGTCTACACTAAGTCATGGTGAACTTTATCCAGTATTCTTTATAGAGCTTGTCTGTGTTCCCCCCGCGGGGGCACCCACCCTCCCCCTCCGGATGACTTACAGCGGTAGATGCTCCTTTAAAATTCTCTACCTAACTACATAAAATCTTCCAATCTCTAATCTAACTAAGTTGTAAGGATCACAGCTAACAGTAGAGCTTTCTCTGTGAAGAAATAGATTAATTTCGCTGAGCTGTTTGGACACAGGCAGAGCGCACGTCCTACTGCTCTGAGACGCTGAGAGACACTGAGGCTGAACAGGAAGGGCTGTTCTTTGTAAAACGAGGTCATGTGATTTTTCCAGCCAATCGCAACCATACACATCCCAGTCATGACGTCGCACACACATCTCACCCTGCTCTATTCTGTAAGCTGATTTGTTGGCCGCCAAAATGACAGGAAGCGCCGAAAATGGCGCGATCTTAATAGATGATGCACAGATTTTAACCTAAATTATCGCATGATCTAAAAATTTCGATCAACATAAAAACTGTGCCGATTTCAACTTTGTCGATAATAATCGCTCAACACTATTAGCGACCAAAGCATGATCATTTTATTACAAAAGGTACAGACAAGAACACATCAGACACTTGTATGCAAATTTGATAATGAATAACCTTTGTTACACCCACTATAGGTGGGACTTGGGTCTCCTGGGAGGGTTTTCATTGAAAAATCGCGGCAAAAAACGCAGCGAAAACGCGCCAAAAAACGCGCCAAAAGACGTCCGGCGCTTTACATTGATTCCTGTAGTAAATTTTCTGCACTGTTCTGGTGTTTTTTAGAGCATGTTGCAAAATACGACCAGTGAAAAAAATGAGCAGAAAAAAGCTCTGTGTAGACAGCAGGACGTTTTTACAATAGAAGTCTATGGGAGATGATTACAGTCGTTTTTCCAGCGTTTTTAGAAAACAAAAAACGCTGAAAAAACTGACGTTTTTCTGTGCAGGGTAGACATATCCTTACTGAGTAAGGATTCGTGTACTTTTCGTTCCATCTTAAAAAGTAAGGAAAGAAGAAGCTACAAAGCTAAAGATCCCTATTTCTTTATAATCGGCCATGAAAGGCTACCTGGAATATCTCACTGTAGACTGATATTATATAATATATATTAAAGAAATAACTTACACAGTTCCTAGTGGTATGATCAGAGTCTCCAGTGAATTCTCAGATGGCATCTTTTATTATCTTTTTGCACTCTGACCAAGGTAAATGGCTTGTTGATGCCCCATGCATATAATATATATTGGTGGCCTGTTCTATTGAATATATATTTTTTCTCATTATGTGAATGGTGGGTGTGTTACTTACCTGGGAAAGATGGCACTAGGATGCACTATGGGAAAAAGAGCTTTGGGTCCTGGCATTCATGTGGATGCAACACATCACCTACTTTTCAGACTAAGTGCACCTCTAATGGCCAATACCATTTCCTAAGCAAATTGGACTGACTGTAAAAAATATTCACAACTTTTATCTTTAAGGAATTAAAAGGATCTGCTACTAGTACAGAGAACAAGTAATAAAGTACCATTGACTATTGGCATCATACATTCTAGCAGGCTGGTAACAGTGGTATAAGAGCTGATGTATGAAGTATATTACAGCACCACAAATGGAGGTGTTGGGGTATGTTGCATGGGGCATCAACAAGCCATTTACCTTTGTCAGAGTACAAAAAAAATAATAAAATATGCCATCTGAGAATTTACTGGAGACTCTGATCATATCACTAGGAACTGTGTAAATTACTGCTTTAATATATATTATATAATATCAGTCTTCAGTGAGATCTTCCAGGTAGCCTAAATTTCATTTTTCTACCATCACGGCTGATTATAAAGAAATAGGGATGTAAACCTTTGTAGCTTCTTCTTTCCTTACTTTTTTAGATGGAACAAAAAGTACACAGATACTTTGTTTGTCACAGTAAGAGGCAAGACTCAATAACTACTGAGAGACATTTTCTCTATTCTGATCTATGTTTGACATGGCTGCACAAGCATGCAGCGGCATGAAGTAAAATATGGGATTAAAAAAATCTGACTCACACTCTACTTTTCTGCAAAAGAGCGGGAAAGAGAAAACCACGTTGCTACATAATCTCTATCATCAGTGATAGAGAAGTCTTGGAAGTCTTTCTGATAGTTTGGTTCTGCTAGAAATTGTCTACTGAACATAGAGCTTACATACAAAAAGGCTTGATCAATCACAATGATCTTTTTTTTTAAAATTTTTTAATTACTTGTTATCTGATAGAACATAAACAAATACTGGGTACGCCTAGAACTACACGGTACAGTTTGTACAAGTATTAATTGTAACACAGCTATTTACAAAATTAAATACAGGCTACAAAAAAAATTATACATGTATGTACAAATAACGGCAAAGTTAAAAGTTAATAAAATCATGTTAAAATGCCGATAAAGCACAAGTTATAGACAACAGAACAATACCCATATAGAAAGTATATACATATGAATATCCTAAAGTGCCTCATTAGGAGCATTGAAGCATTACATAACATTACATTACATCAGATAAGGTGCTCAAAACGGTCTACATAAATAGTAATTAAGCGCTATGTACATACAACATGAAGCCAAAAAAGGATTCAGACAATAACACTGTAACTAAGGCAAAGTGGAAGTAGAAGTCGCACATTGACCCTGATGCCTGAGGTTGGCCAAGGGCCTATGTGCACACGGTAATGGGGATCCATGTTATAGATTTTGTTCTGCACCACAGGAACATCATGTAGTAGCTGTCACATAACATAGACCATGGGTCCCAAAAATGGCCAAGTGAGTGGGCTGCACATAAAATATTTTTCTAAGTTGAGCGGCCGTAATCCTTTCAAATTTGACACAGGCAGCGTGATACTATTACAACACACATATCCTGTGTCAAGACTCACCCCCTGCTGGCTACTTATAGGCTGCAGGCCCAAAGCAGCATACAGTCTGCATGTCTAAGTGCAGGCAGCGTAATGCTGTGATGTCATTATGCCACCTGTGCTGCCACCCCCCCTTAGCATCTTGCAATCTTAATCCTAATGCAACTTGTGGCATACAAAGCTAATTGGTGAGACAGGGAGACTATGGCCAAGACTGGCAAGATGATGAGCAACACCTGCAACCTTAAGATTTACCATGATGAAGAGACTTCTCCACCACCATCATACCATGAAGATTGTTCCAGTGACTATGCTACATAGAAACATAAGCAAACTAAGACTTTCAACCCACCTTCAAGTTTAGGAAGGAAGTATCTTAGCTCCACTCTTGGCCTTATGCTTGGTAGGATTGTAAACTATGGACCTTGAACAACCATGGCATACATATAAAACCGAAGGTGATTGGAACTGCTACTTTCGGGCCATGCTGACAAGAACAAAGGACAACCGCTCCCTTCTCAGAGATGGTCATTCACAAAAAAACTACAGGACTACTTGAAACAAAATGTGAATGACTATGTGAAAATTTCTTTAATGTCTCGTGATGGAGTTTGGTCAACTGATACATAGATCATGGCCACGGCGGATCTGAGTTGCATTATCATCATCTACAGAAATGTTGGTGACTCCATGGATTGGTTGACATATCCTGCAAGCTTCAATCTGCAGTCAACAGAAAATTCATGTTATCTAGAAAATATGCATGATCATTTTAATGTTATTAGTGTTTACCTTTAAATGTTTATATTGTAACAAGGACTTGCTAGTCTAAAGGTCCCAATACATGGGACAACTTTTGGGCATTTTGTTGTCTACTGCATTGAGCAATAAGTCACTTATCACTAATGAAGAAAAATAATTACACACTCACCACCCAGCATGTCCTGGTCCTCTTCCATTTGAATTCTGTGGTGTCTTCTTTGGGGCTTCTGGGTCATCTGATGAGTATATGACACGTAATGCTCTGATCAGGTGATCCATAAACACCCCATGTAAAGCCACAAGACATGATTTTTATTATATTGTGAATAGAGATGGGCGAATTGATTCTAACGAAGTGGAATTCGTTTAGAATTTCAGGAAAACTTCGGTTCTGGAACAAATCGTCTTTTTTTTCTAAAATGGCCGCGAGCACATGGCATGACATTGGGCAGAGAACTCTGGGAGGAAGAAAGGAACACCCTCAATGACATGTGCAGACTTGAAGCCAATCAGCAGCCAGCGGGCTTCTGTGACATCATAGCCCTATAAATACGGACGCAATCTTAAATTCTCACACTTCTCACTGTGTTTCCTGTCAATAAGCATCTGGCTGCTGCTGCACTATATTGCACTCTTTATAAAACAAACTCTTTATTTCAGTGACTGGGATGAAAGACCTTCACAAGTGTGTGTCATATACACACGTGTTCCTGAACCAGCGTTATTATTTTGTTTTAGTTTGTGGGTTATTCTCCCTAAAGTCCAGGGTGGGTGTATTTCTGCCCTATACATGCATGAAATCCATCTGGTTCTCTCTGTAGGGTATCTTATACCCAAGGGTTAATTTAGCCTCTTGTTTGTGCGGTAATTTGGAGTAAAATACAGGGCGTGTGTATTTTTACCCCATATATTCCTGAATTCCATCCGGTTTTTCTGTAGGGTATTTTATACCCAATGGTTAATTTCACCTCTTGTTTGTGGGTTAATTTGGAGTAAAATACAGGGTGTGTGTATTTTTACCCAATATATGCCTGAATTCCATCTGTTTTCTCTTTAGGGTATTTTATACCCAAGGGTTAATTTAGCCTATTGTTTGTGGGGTAATTTGTAGGCAAATATAGGGTGTGTGTATTTTTTTCCCATATACGCCTGAATTTCAACCCATTCATTCTGTAGGGTATTTTATACCAAAGGTTAATTTATCCTCTGGTTTTGTAGGGAAATTTGAGTCAAATAAAGGGTGTGTGTATTTCTGACACATACACGCCTAAAATCCATCAACTTCAGACCGGTGGGGGTATTTTAATCTGTGACCAAGAATTAATTTATTCACTTTTTGTGGAAAATTCTGTGTCAAAACCAGTTGTTTTGTGTTTATGCTCAGCCCTACATACATCTCAAATCCAGCCACTCCAGTCTCTTGGGATATTGCTATCTGTGGCAGTTAATTTTTTCAATTATTGTGGTGATTATGTTAAATGCTGATACATGTAAAGCCTAACTCCCCCAAAAGAGTAATTTTGCATTGACGTCACTAATCATTTTGCCATTCCTTTGATCCTTCAGTGTCTGCTTTCAAATGGTCAATAATCCATCATTGCTAAAGCCAAAAAGAAACAAAAATAAGTAAATGGAATATTTGCATGTGTTCTGTGTTTTGTATCCACTCCTGCTTTTGGCTACCTACTCATCTGACAATCCTGATGCAAACAAAGGATTATTTCATACTAGCCTTACGGCTTCTCCGGAGACACAATTGTGTTTGTCCTTTTCATTCCTTGTGACAGATTAAAAGAAAGGGAAAACCAAACATAGTGGCAACATCATAGAGTGGTGGAGGGTGGAAACAGCATTAGAAAACCACAGGGTGGTCGACAGATTGTGGAGGTGGCAGCAGCATGATTAGGCCACAGACTGGCACAATTACACTGTGTGGAGGTGGCGGCAGCAACAGCAGCAGCATCAGGCCGGAGAGTGGCACAGTGTCACAATTTTGAGGTGGCGGCAGCTAGGTGACATAATGAGGAGGTGGCAGTAACAACAACATCAAGCCAGAGAGTGACATGGTGACATAGCCTGGAGTTGACATCAGCAGAATGAGGAGACCTGAGTGGTAAGGTGGCAGCAGCATCATAAGGCTATATAATGGCCCACTGAACAGTGGGGAGGTGGGTGTCAATACCAGTCCCTGGTAAAGATGGTGGGTGGTTGAAGGAGCAGCTGGCAGGAGATATGTGGCATCAGGTGGGTGGCAGCATCAGAATAGTAGCTGAGGCAGGTAGCCAGAAGAATGCAGGTTTCAGGGTCTGCTCCAGGTGCTGCTGCTGGTGGGTACCTAAATCACTGGGGGAGGAGGGGTGAAGAAACAGGTCTGACCTGTTAGAGGATGGACGATGGCGCAGATAGGCAGCGGCCAACTGACTACATAGAATGTCTATATAGTACTTGAGTTTGTCCTCCGTCTTGGCAGGTGAAAAAATGCTCACATTTTGGACCGATAGCGAGGGTCCAAGACGGTGGAGAGCCAGAAGTCATCCCTCTTCCGGATGGTGATTATTCGGCTGTAACTACCCCAGGGGCGTCGCTAGGCATTATCATTCGGGGCCCGTGCCCCGAATCTAATGCCTGCTGCCCCGAATGTTTTGTAGTCCCCGGCGGCTGATCAACACTGTACCGCGGCGCCACATTGCTGATCAGTTCCCGCCCGGCACCTGCCTCCCTAAGTGAGCAGTGAAGCGTGGCGCCGCATTGTTTAGACGCGGCGCCACGCCACTATTCAGTGGTGCTGTGTTTGCGGCAGCCGGCAGCACTCAGTAACGTTCTCTGCTGCGGCTGCCGCCAGCTTACTGTGAGCAATACGCGGGACAGGGGTGGTGGTGGGGGGGGGGAAGTACAGTAGCAATACCCCCGGCTCTCCGTACCGCTGTTTACTCCTGCAGCCGACCGCATCTGTGTAGAAGACAGTACACGGCGCTGTAGGGCGACATCATCACGCTCCGGCGCGATGACGTCAGCGCATCATGTCGCCCCGCACAGGGGACAGCCCGGGACAGGTAAGTGATTTTTTTCTTACTTTAACTTGCCTTAAAAAGTAAGTTTCGGGGGTTTACTTACCTAATTGGGAGGGAAGGTGTATACCAAGGGGAGTTTATGTAAAGGGTTATTTTATATATATATATATATATATATCCCCTTTATATAAATAAAAATAAAATATAAAATTATATAAAATATATATAATATATATATATATATTATATATTATATATTAAAATATATATAATATAAGGCCCTGCATACCGGTTTAAAAAATTTTGGGGTTTTAAAGGGGGCTAAATCCCTTTAAAAAGGGGGCGCTAATTTTCTGGGAGGGGCTGTTACCAACCAACCCAGCACCATAAAATTTTAATAGGGGGCTAATATCCCTCCCTAACCCCAGCCAATAAACTTAAAAAGGGGGTTTATAACCTACCTTTAACCCAAGCACCCCATATACTTAATAAGGGGTTATATCCCCTACCTAACAGTACCCTTTATATCCCTTAATGGGGGGCTAAATTCCTTCCAACAGAAATTTTTTTATCCCTTTAATTTTTGGGGGCTTTTATACCAAATGGGGGGGGCTTTTTATACTTACCTTACAGGAATCAATACATGCTTACCTTTTGGGGGGCCTATAAAATCTCCCTAACGGGGGGCCTAAAAATTTGTTTTCCCCCTAATAAAAAATACCTATAGGGAAACCCTTTCCCAAACAGAGGGCCTATATATCAGCAAAAAACCCCAAATTTGGGGGACCTAAAATTTTAAACCCCTCCCCAAAAGGGTGGCTGATATCCCTTTCCTTAGGGGGGGGTTTATATACTTACCTGCCAAACCCATGGTCCTTTTTAAATCTGCCAAACCAAAAAGGGGGCCAAATAGATTTACTTACCTTTTGGAGGGTCAAAAGGTTTTAAAGACCCAATGAGGAGCCTATATACGACCAAAAAAAATGGGGGCCTAAAAGGGTTTACCAAAAGAGGGTTTCCAAAGGTACCTACTTAAAGGTGGGCCATATACCTCCCCTGAGGGGGCCAATTTCCCTATCCTTTTGTGGGGTAGGCAACCTATCTAACGGGGGGCCTCCCTAATTGGGGTAAACCTTTTGCCAAAACATAATTTGTGGTTTTCTCCCTACCATATTGGGTTTTACCTACTAAAAGGGGATAAAAAAGAAGAAAAATTTTGGGGTGCACAAAAACAGGGCCTTTAAATAGCAGTCGGGGGGCATTTTTTCGATTTGGATCTATTACTTTTTGAGACATATGGGGTTTCATTATTACTTTTTTAGGGTTTTTTGGGAGGGGGTTTTGTAAAAAAAGGCACACGGGAGGAGTGCGGGAAAAAATGAAAAATTTAAGATGTTTGTTCATAAATTCTGAGAGATAGTATGCCGGAAAAAGATCTGGGGTGGGTGGGGAAAAAAAGGGAAAGGGGGAATGATGATGAAAAAAACGTCACCGTGAGTCACTAAATGTAACCCCAATTAATTACTTTTTATGACGTAGAACCATGTACACTGGTTTTCACTATGTGGGGGTAAGGTATGGCAGTTATATCTGATCCATTAGTGGGATTATAGGTACATTGGTTTGGTACAATGGTCTGTTAGTAACATATGATAGTATATGTATTCTTTTAGATTGTCACTGGTAAAAAAAAAACATCATTTTAAAAAAGAATCAACAACTCCAGACTCCCGGTTTTGAGGTGGAAGGGTACTGCTTTTCAACCCAACCCCCCACCGCGCTGTGGCAGTGGTTTCTGAAGTGGGAACCCCCCGGTTAAACCTGGGGAGGATGGGCGATAACCAAATAGATCTCTCTTTCATTTCCCAATTTCTGCACTTTTTCCCCCTGACTCCCAAGTCCGCCTAAACCCTTGGGATAAACTTTTTTACCCAATCTGGCCTTTCAAACCACACATCCAAACCCTAACCCTTGCCTCCACCTGAAAAATATCTCCCCAAACTGCTCATTCCTTCACTTTGAAAGTGCAAAAATGCTTGTCCATGCCCTTGTCATCTCACGCCTAGACTATTGCAACATCCTTCTCTGTGGCCTCCCATCTAGCCCCCTTCAGTCCCTTCACATTACATTTGCTGGTGAAACATGTTGGGGAGGTCAGGCATTACATTTTAATGTGTGATTTTCTACTTCTTTTTGGTGTTACCCGCTGCAGAGGATTCACAAGGAAAACCTTATATGCTTCATGCAAATCAGATTAGGGACGACTGCCCAAGTAAGATGTTTTGGATTGTTTTTTGCAGTTAGCAAATCACTGTATATATAGGGTTTCCATGCTGATATAATAGGTGGTGTTCCATCAGATTTGAAAATGGAAAAGGAGTTATTCTTTCAGAACTAGAAAGGGATAAAGTTATGAGACAAATAGTGTGTATAGAGGTTAAGTGTTGTACATAATAAAAGTTAAGTTTTAGTGCTTTATAGATTGAGAACTGATAGAGTTTAAGTTTACCTATGGCAAATAGTAAAAAAAAAATATTAAAAGTCACTCTTTGTTCTCTTAGTAGATTCCCTTATTTTTGAGAATATTTTACGAATGCACCGACTCTTTGCCTGGATTGTCAGATGTCATCTGGGAGAAAGTGGATGACTTAGTCAACCATTCGAAAACCATTGGCTTGGTGGTCAACCCACGGCCGCTAGATGACACCGGAAGCTCTGACCTCGCGGGGTGACCCCAGTTATGACATCCCCTTACTGTGCTGCGACCTGTGCCTTCTCCAGGAACCTACTTTTGCGTTCTTTGTAACCCCATGTGATCAGGCACACTCACAACCCTCATAGTTTTAAGTGCACTCTGAAACCTCATCTTCTTAGATAAAGCCTTCCAAGATCCCTAATTGTTAACCCCCCCCAAATTCTGTCACACATTCGTCACTTCCTGCACTTTGGCACACACAGGCACTTATCTGTATATAGATGTATGGCTAGGATGGCAGGTTCATTCACTTTTTTATGTACACTACCCCATATGTATGTAACATGGCTGGACCATTGTAAACTAAGCACTTCAAACCCTTTTTTTCACCCATACAACCTAATAGATTATAAGTAGTGTTGAGCGATTATTATCGACAAAGTTGAAATCGGCACGGTTTTTATGTTGTTCGGATTTTTTCGATTACGCGATAATTTAGGTTAAAATCTGCGCATAATCTATTAATATCGTGCCATTTTTTTGTTTCCTGTCATTTTGGGGGGCCACAAATACTTAAAAATAGGGGCAGTGAATGTTTGTGCGACGTCTTGACGGGATGTGTATGGTTTGATTGGCGGGAAAAATACATGACCTTCTTTTTCATAAACAGCCCTTCCATTCAGCACATGTTGTCATGGGGGCCGGGGGCACCGCTGCCCCTGCGGCCGCTTCCCCCCCGCCGGGGGCCGCGGGGGCGGGCATTGCGTCACCCGCGGCACCCTGTCCCCACCCGGTCGCTTACCTGGCCCGCTCCGGTAACGGCGCTCCTGCTTCCCGGCCGCGTGCCATCACCCCCCTACGGCGCGCGACGGCTGGTTTAAATTTAAAGGGCCAGTGCCCCCGGAATGGTGATTGCCGGGGGGCTGGTCAAAATAAAAGTATCTGCCCCCCCGGGACCTGTTGCCAATTGTTGGGGTGCTTTGGGGGAGTTTGGGGTCCTAGTGTCCACATTGCTTACCGTGTACCATCCGTTCCCCCTATTTTTCCCGACCTTGCCTGTTTGCGCCTGCCCCGACCTTCCTGTCTCGACCACAACCCCTGCCCCCGCCCCGACCTTCTGTCCTTTTCCCGACTACGCCTTTGGTTACATCCCGTACCACGCAGTCCCCGGCCCCCCACCCGCAACAAGTCACTAGGGGGAACGACCTTTGGTAGCCCACGCGCAAACAAGTCCATCCCGTTTGCGGCGGGCTCTGGTGAAAACCGGGGGGTACTTAACTCCGTTCCCCTGGTTTTCTTAACTAACCCCCGCTTGCGGGGGGTCCACGGGATCCACCGAACCGTCCAGTACAATCTGGCAGGGTTCCCGGGTTTTACCCCTGCCCGAACTCCGGGACGTTACGACACCCTCCTCAGCAGAGTCAGCGCATTTGACCACTCGCAGCCATGGGTGCAAACCTTGCGGCTCGCCCACCTCCGCCTGCGGGCCCCTGCCGTCCCACCGCACCCGTTTTCCCCGCAGCCTCGCTCCTCCCCTCGGCCCGGGACCTTCTCTGCACGCCGCTCCCCGCTCGTATGGGAGACCCCCAAAAAGTGCAG
>JAODAL010054123.1:0-24832 GCA_025379985.1 Phyllomedusa bahiana | reverse complement strand
CATTCCCTTTACTGGATGTGTCTGTTAGAGCTGGGCTCAAAGTGAATGTGGCTCAGCAGCAATACCAGACCGGGCGGGGGATGGAAGTATTTCAAAAAAAAAAAAAAAAAAGTTTTTCAAATTTCAACAAATTATTCCAAACAAGACCAAACCATAACCCCTTACTAACAATCAATCTAATAATGTATGGCTCTTTTGTTTTTTCCTCCCCCTTTCCCAACCCATAACTTTTTTTTTTTCCATCACAAAGGTATATGAGGCTTTTATTTTGTGTTACGGGTTTTAAAATTTTTTAATGGCATCTTTGTTCATCCCAAAATTTTTTTTTTGGCCCTCCCGGGTTTTTTCTACATGGGGGTGTTTGCAGGCATTCACTTTGATAAAATGATGTGTTATCTGTACTCTGCCGGTTTGAATGTTTCTGGTGAACCAAATAGTACGTTTAGTTTTGTTTTTAGCACTGAAAAAAAAAAATGAAACATTTTCTATTTCTTACTTTTGCCTGCAGCCCCCATTTTCGTGACTAATAACTTTTTTGTTCTTCCCCTTGGGACCTGAGTTGGGCATTTTTTTAGGCTGAAGTGTATTTTTTATTTTTACCCATTTTGGGAAGATCAACTTTTTTGATCACTTTATTGTAATCAGTTTTTAAGGAGATGAAGGACGAATGTTTTAATTTGGTGCTTCCCCAGTTCTAAATAGCTTAAAGGGGTTTTATCATTTCATTACATTGTCTTCAGAATAAGGGACAGTGAAAACAAAGCAATTTGAAATTTGGACCAAGAAAAGCTGTCTTTTTTCACGGGATCCCTTATCTTCTGTTTTTTGTAAAACTTTTTCCCCGGCTGTTGGGTTTCCCCTCCTTTCATTTCATTGGCTGATGGCTCCACTAATTTACATTGTGTCTACCCCCCTTCCTCCCCCGGGCGTATTCACGGGAGCGTGTATTCCTGTTCCTCACGCAAAGTAAGGACCGGCAAATTTTCATTTCCACAGCCACAGCATCCAGAAAACAAGAGGCACTGCACCTGCTCACAATCAAAAAAGCAAAATTTTGGTGACGTCCTAGTAAAACAAGAGGGAGCATTAGGCGCCTCTCACTAAAATAAGGGACCGCAGAAATTTTCACTCTGCACACCAGAAAAAACAAAATTTAACGGGGGCTTCTACAATCAGAAAGCACACAATTGTGCCTCGAGCTAATGCTCCTGCGTGAAACATAGCAGTAAATCTGTGCTGCTCTGGAAGGTTTTATAGAAGACTGGATTCAATGTAAAAAGCCTCCAGCTGGAGAGGAACGAGTCATGCTGAGTTCATAGAAATTTTTCTGCGAAGAGGCCTGGGTCTGTAAAACAACACAATAAAGAATCCAAGGGAGAGGACACAGTGAAATTGGACTGGGGAGGGGAGGGAAGCCTTGGGGGGAGCATGAAACAGTGAAGGGGGAGAAAGAGTCATCCCCCCGGTTAAGAAACACCGCTGGGAGGAAAAAAACGTCCCTGATTTGTGGGTGGAAGCGGCCCCACAATGAACACTGAAATAAAGAAGTGATACATTCCCCTTTTAAAGGCAGTGAAATGCGCCAAATGTTGAACCGTTCTTTTGCAGGGCAAAAACAGGTTTTGTTAGTGCCCCAAAAGACAAGTTGGGTCAGGGAGATACCTTTAACCGTACGATTTTCAACTGTTCGGCCTGATTGGGTCAAAGAATCAAAAAAAGGTCTATTCTACATTTTTGGGCGACGCCCCCCGAGCGCTCCCAAATCTTTCCACATTAAAAAGTGTCTTTGGGTGCCCAAAAGGCACTTAAAGCCCTAAGTCTGAAATGCACCTGTTCATACATTCTTTTTTTGGGTCAAAGCACCCAAAAACTGGCGCACCCCCGTTCATACATACGCCAAATGACCAAAAAAAAATCAATTTTGGTGTTTTTCAATTTTTTTTTTTCTTTTATAGTGTTTACTAAGGGATAAGTTATATTTTTTTTTTTATAATGGACTTTTAAGGACGGCAATACTAATTTTTGTTGATTTTTTTTTGTAAAATGGCAGAAAGGGGGATCGAACTTTTTTAAAGTTAGGATTGGGGGACCCCAAAATCTTGCTGAGGGGGTGGTTTTTTGAGTGAAAAGGTGTGTGGCCCCCAACCCTTTTTCATTCATTAACCCTGCCGCCCCAATTGCTGCGGGCCCAAAGGGGGTTTAAAAGCAGGATCGAATCAGCTCCATTTCCGCTATTATTTTAAAAAAAAAACCAATCAAGCTTTAATTTTTAAAAGAAAAAAATAACTACAAAATTAAAAATGTTTGGAAAAGGGTTGCCTTTTAATGTCTTTTTCCGTTGAAGAAAAGCTGTTTCCATTTGGTATCCCGCTATTATCATTATATCCATATTTTATATCCCTCAATCCGTTAAAAACATTATGCCCAAAAAAAAAGCAATGTCTTAATTTGCATTTTATAGTGACTGTTGAGGTGAAAGTCAAAAGCAAAATTAATTCTTGTTAATTAAAGTTACATTTACTTTAGGTCTTGTGTTAACGGCATAAATTGTGGTTCCCTAATATGTCGTTATTGTAACGGAGGAGTGGATCCGCTGGGCCAACGCAAGTAAAGGATAGCTAACCCAACGCCGGGGAAAAGGGAATCAAAAGTGGGCCCCCGGGGTTTTAAACCCCAGACCCCCGCCGCAAAAGGCCCGGGAAAGGACTTTCCCCGGCTTTAGGCTCCCAGGTCTTTTACCCCCGACGTGACTTGTTCCCGATGGCACCGGGGAACAGCGGGGTACAAAAACCTAACCCCGGAGGCAAAAACGGGGACAGGCAGGGGTCAGGGCAGGCGGCAAGTTTCGTATTCAAAAAACGGCCGAACGGTCAAGGAAAAGGCGGGCAAACAGAAAGATCGGGAAACGTGAGCAAGCGGACTGGAAAAACGGTAACCCAAGACAAAATTTCCAAAACTCCCCAAAACGCACAAAAACACACCCAAAAAAGACGGGCAGGAAAGTGCTGTGGGGGGTACCTTAAATAGAACCACCCCCGATAATAGACCAATTATGGGGACCGGGCCCCCTTTTAATTTAGAAAGGGCCGGCGCGCCGGCCCCTTTAAACAGGGGCCGCGCCCCAGGGCCCAGGACAGGCAAGCCCCGTACACAAGGAGCGCGGACGGGAAAGGGGAAGGGGCGCCAGGCCCCGGGAAGCAGAAAGGATGGTCGTGGGCAGCCCCGGCCGCCGCGCCGCCCCCCTGCGTGCAGGGTGAAGGGTCGCGGGGGGAAAGCAAGCCCGTGACCCCCGTGACAGTACCCCCCCCCCTTAGGCCTCTCCCCCCCTTTTTCTGGAACCTTAGAGGGGAGATTCAGGAACAAGTTGGGGGTCCCGGCTCCCATAAATTCGTTTTCCTTCCCCCCCCAAAACCCCTTCCAGCGATGAGAAAGAACTTTGTTTTCCCCCTCACTTTTCCTTCTGTGCCAGCCCCCTTTCCTTTGACCTCAAAGAATTTAAACGGGTTGGGCCACAGGTAAAGGCGAGACAGGGCCCCCCGGGAAAAGCTTTTCAGCACCCCCCGCTTGAGGAAGAGAAAAGGAAGGCATTGGGGATGGCGCAGGGTAGGTTTGAAAGCAGCGTGGGCCCTTAATGTCAGACCCCCGGGGTTTTCCTAAGGGTCCCCCTGAAAAAAGGTCAACCCCTGTCCCCCCCCCCAAAAGGGGGGAAGGCCCCTTTATTTGGGGCCCCCTGAAACCTTGTTTGGGGCTCCCAGCCCTTAAATGCAATTAAAAAATTTAGTGTGGGAACCCAAAACCAAACCCTTTTAATTTCGCCAGGTTTTCCAAATTTTAAAATTAAATGGGTCGGGGCCCTTTAACCCTTTTCCCGGGTTTTTCCCCCCTGGACCCCTTGGGGGGCCGGGGGAAAAAAATGAGGAGCCCCCGGTAGAAAAGGGCCTTTTTCGTTAGTAAAACCCCTAAAAACCAAAAAAGCGGCCCCTTGGGTTTTTGGCCCCCTTTTTTATTTGGGGGGGGGAAATTCCCCAAAGGGCCGGAAAACCCCTTTTTTGAAAAACAAGGTATCCCCTTAATGTAAGGAAAAAAAGGCCGGGGCGGGGGAATTGGGGTTTAACCCCAAAGAAAACCCAAAAAAAACGGGGAGGGCCCCAGCGACCCCGAAACCTAAAGAATTTAAAGAAAACCCCGCCCGGGGGAGAAAACTGCCCATTAATCTTAAAGAGCAGACACAAAAGGGCCGCAGGATTTAAACCCCAAACATTTTTAAACCCCCGCCCCCGACCCCCCATTAGTTTCGGGGGGTGGTAACCCAGAAGAAAAAATCAAACGTAAACCCTGAAATAGGCCACAAAAATCCCGCCAAAAAATTTAGGAACAACCTGGAACTCCCCTGCCCCAAAAAATTTTAATGAAAAGGGGAAAACCCGGCCAGACGGAAAAACATACCGAAAAAAAGTTGAAAACCCGGGGGCCCCAGAGGGAAACCCGGGCAGGGGATAAAGTGGGGCCAAACCTTGGAAAAAGGGTTCATCAAAACCCCAAAGAGGCCCGTTTTTTTCCAAAGATGGGAAACGGGAAAATCTTTAATAAAGTCCAAATGGCTAACAGGGTCCGGGGGTTTTTCCCCGGGGCACAGGGAGAGGTTAAAAGAAGGGCCCCGGGGTTTTGGGGACGGGGTACAATTAAAAATACGAGACAGGAGGGCAGGGCCCTAAACAAGCCCTAAAAATTTCCTTTAGCAAAAAGGTAGGCCACCAATAACGGCCCCGGAAAACCCATTTGGGCGCCCCAAAGGATTTCCAAAATTCCCAGCTGTACAAAGAAGAGTGACCCCCCAATCGGGAAATCGGGGGCCGAAAGGGCCCGGGGAAAACGCACGAAACCGCTTCCCCGGGGTAGGTCCCTGGAGATCCCTGGGGGCAGCCGTAAACCAGTCGTTTGGGGCCCGGGGGGGAACAATGGGTTGCGGGGGCCGCCCTCAAGCCCCACCGAAACCGAACTCGAGATAGAGCTTTCACTCTAAAACCGGTTTTTCTTGGGGAACCTTTGGGCCCGAAAATGCGTAGAAAAAGCCCTTGGGGGCAAAGAATAGTGACCACGGGCCCCGCCGGGGTTCAGGCCTTTGGGCCGCCCTGAAAAACCGGGAGGTTTTTTAAGGGTCCTGTGAAATATACAATAGGGGGGTTTGGGGCCCCCTCCAGTAGGGGACCCCTTTTTTCTAGGGGGCCAAATTTTTAGGGCCAGAAATTCCCGATCTCCAAGGGCAAATTTCTCTCCCCCTGGGGGAAAAATGTTTTTGGAAAAAAAGCCACAGGAAATGAAGTTTAAACCGGGGAAAAGGATTTTCTGCAGAAGGACAGCCCCCCGGCCCCCGACAGAAAACATCCACTTCCAAAAAACCGGAGGGTTTGGGGTTTGGGGGGGCAGACAGGAAACCGGGACCCCGGGGAAAATTTGCGGGCCTTTGACCTGGCCCGAGGAGTTTCTTGATTTTTCCAAAGGGGCCCGGGATTTGCGGCCCTTACCGAATTTGTTTTTTTATTACCCACCAAGGGAGCCACAAAGTGAAGAAGTGAGGATAAATTGCCCAAAAATTCTAGTTAGCAAATCCCAAAAAAATTCTTTGGGTTTGGGGCCCGAAGGGCCCCCCTGGTCGAGGCCACTCAAAACCCAACCGTGGAAATTTTTTTTGAAGGACCCAAATTCGGAACCCAAAACAGAGAAAAAGTAAAAAAAGGAAAGGGAATGGTAGGCCTGTGATTTTTAAAACCCGGGAAACTTCCCGGGTTTTGGGGGTAAGCTAAGCGGGGCCGGGAGACCCTGAGGACCTGGCGACGGGGGGCAAATAATTTCCTCGGGGAACAGGGGGAAGATGAAATATGGGTCCAAAAAAAACTACACACAGAGGGGTTAAGTAGGCCCCCGGAAGATCCTTTTACAAAGTTCTGAAATACGGCGGGGCATTACAGAAAACCGAAGGGCATCACCAAATTACTCAAATTTGGGCCTTTCCTGCGTATTAAACAGCCTTTTTCCCCTTTTCACGCCTTCCCCTTAAAGGGCGGATTAAAATTTTTGTAGGAAAACCACGTAGGCCAAAGTTTTGGAAAAATATTTTGGGGGCCTTGAAACGCGGGAAGCAGGGTCGAAAAGTTCAGAGATGGGGGCAAAAGGGGGTAGCGGTTTTTTAAAGGGTAATTTTTTTTTTAAACCCCCCCGAAAAGCTTTTCAGGGCCGGAGAGACCCGTTTTTTTTCCCCTCCATGAAGAAGAAGCCGCCCCCCTTTTTCCGGGAAGACGAGGATTTTTTTAGGGATGAAGCCTTCGGAGGTTTCCCTTAATTTTATTCAAAACATCCCCTTTAAAGTCTCCGGGCCCAGAGAGGGGTAGACCCCGCCCTGGGGAGAAAACCAACCAGGTTGCAGGTCAATGGGAAGTCATAAGCCCGGTGAGGAGAAGCTTTCGCCTGTCCCTCCGAAAAGACATCGGCAAATTTCCCAGTAAGGGGTAGTAACCGGAGGGGGCTTTGGCAAATTTCTGAGAGGGCCCCTTTGGGGAAAGCAGGAAATTGGTTTTTAGACGGGAAACTTGAGTAAAACCCCGGGGAACCCCCAACCTTTGACTTCCCTGTGCTCCAACCCAAATTCGGATTATGCCCTGCACCATGGGAGGCCCAAAAGGGAAATTTCCGAGGAGGATCGAGGAAGGCCCAAAGAAATTGCAGAGTCTCCCGGAAAGAGCCCCAAACTGAAAAAGGGAAAGGGCGGAACGGAAGCGGATAGCACCCTTAAAGGGCATTCACCGCTGACCAAAGGAACGAACATGGGTTTTTCCGAACGGAATCCGGGGGAGACGAAACCTGGGCACAAGTTTGTGGTTAAAAGTTTCCTGCCAAACCCGACAATAAAGGGGGGGGCCCCGAAAGGGTACTGCCCGGGAGAAGCACCAAACATAGGGGCCCAGGCCCAAGACGGGGGGGAGGCCGCTCTGACCCCTAGGGTCCCCCTTTTCCTAAAAAGCCCTGGTGGGGGAATTTTCCCCGGGCGCCCCGGGACAGCCCCCAAAAATAAAATTTGGCCGGGGGAAACCCCCCAAACAATAAAACCACAGCTCCCACTAAAGGGAGGTTGAGAAGGTTCCCCCTTTTTGGGACAGGTGGATTTCCCTCGACCTGCAAAAGGTTTTCCCCTTCCGAGCCCCAAATGGGGGAGGTAGGGGCTCCCCCCGGGAAAGGGGTGGGGGGGCCAAAACCGGGGAAAACGGTTTGGGGAACGGAGGGTTCCCCCCCTTGAAGGCGGAGCCCTTTGGGCCTTTCGGCAAAAGCGAATACCCCACAGGGGTGGCAAAAAATGGATCAGGTCATCCCAAAGCAGCTGGGGAAGATCTCCGGGGCGGAAATGCTCCCCTTTGGGAATCCGCCCGAGAGGCCTTGCCAAAAAGTCGCCCCAAACCCGTTTCCCATTGTTCCTTTTCCAGCTCCGAAAGGGGAGAGTGCAAAACCCTGCACAAATCTTGCCCGGGTTTGTAGGGCCCCCCCTGACGCGGGCCGGGAGAAATGCAAAACGGCACCCTGAAGAGGAAAGGGCCTGGTTCCTAAAAGGGCCGTGGCGGAACCCCCCGGATGAATTTTTTTGAAGATCCGCCGCCCGGGGAACCCCTCGGTTCCCATAGTGGTCCCCCAAACCCAAGCTTCTCCAAAAAGGGGGGGCTGTTTAGGGAAAGCCCCCTTGGCACGCTCGTGGGGAAAATTGGGCCCGCCCCATCATCCAGGTGGGGGGGCCCCTTTGGCTGTTGCCCCCCCGGCACCTCTTGGGGTCCACCCGTTGCGTGAGGGAGGGCATTTGGAAAAGGGGCGGGTCCCGGACCGGGAACAGGAAGGGAAAAATTTGGATCCGTGGGGAAAAATGGTCCCGGTGGGGATGGGGGCCGCCTGGGGGGGACGATAGCAAGGTTCTCCCAATCATGGCCGCACTGGCGATACGTTGACTCTAGCTGGTCGCCCCCCGCCTCGTGACCCCCGGAGATCGGGGAAAGAGGTACCCTGGCGGAATCCATGGCCCCCTTTACTGTAACGGAGGGGGTGGATCCCGGGGCCCCCACAAGCGTAAATACCCTTAAGCCACGCCGGGGGAACCCGGAAAACTAAAACCCCCCGGGTTTTTTCCCCCAAAACCCGCCGCAAACGGGATGGATTTTCCCGGGGCCCGTGAGGCTCCCAAAGGGTCTTTTACCCCTCCCGTAAAATTGTTTGGCGAGGGGCACCGGGTAAAGCGGGTCCCCGAAACGAAAAACCCGGGAAGGAAATAGTCCGGGGACGGGCCCAGAAGGTCAGGCAGGCGGCAGAGGTTCGTAGTCAGAAACGGGCAGACGGTCAGGGCAGGCGGCAAACAGACAAGGTCAGGAAACGTGAGCAAGCAGACTGGTACACGGGTAATCAAGACTAAACTCCAAAACTCTCAAAACGCACCAAGAACACACCAACAGACTGGCAGGAAGTGCTGGGGGCGGATACCTTAAATAGAACCAGCGCCCAATAATAGACCAATTATCGGGACGCTGGCCCTTTAAATTTAAAGAAGCCGGCGCGCGCGCGCATTAAGCAGCGGCCAGGACAGGCAGGAGCGGCGTTCACAGGAGCACGGACGGGTAAGGGAAGCGGCATCAGGGCCGGGACAGCAGAAGGATGGTCGCGGGCAGCCGCGGCCGCCGCGCCATACCCCCTGCGAGCAGGGTGAGGGTCGCGGGGGGCAGCGGAGCCCGTGACCCCCGTGACAGTTATTATCTGAACATTACCAGTAACCACAGAAGCTTGCTGTCAAAAATGGTGGATATGGCAAATGTAATACTGTAGAATTCAGGTATTTATACCATTGCTATGAAACTTAACCCCTTAATACCGAGGCCATTTTTTTTTCACGTTTGTTTTTTCCCTCCTCACCTTTCCAGAGCCATAACTTTTTTATTTTTTTCATTTACCTAGACATATGAGGGTTTTCTAATATTGTTATTCATATTACCATAGAATATACTGGGCAACTGCAAACAAATTCTAAGTGGGACAAAAGGTTAAAAAATTGTACTTGTGCCATGTTTGGGGAAGTTTCGTTTTTACGGTGTTCAATCTTTGGTAAAAATGATGTGTTCTCTGTCTTCTACAGATTGATATTCATCCGCCAATACTAAACATGTACGGTTTCCATTATCTTTTGGTACTGTAAAAAATTCCAATAACTTTATTGTACTAACCCCTACGGACTTGAGTGAGTGGCATTTTTTTCTAGGCTGAAGAGTATTTTTATTGCTAGCAGTTTGGAATACATGCAAATTTTTGATTAAATTATTTCAATTTTGTGGGACGTGAAATGACCAAAAAACGCAATTTTGCCGTTTTCAATTTTTTTCTTCTATGGTATTCAGTGTACGGGATAAATGATGTTATATTTTAATAGATCGGACTTTTTCGGACGCAGAAATGCCAAATATGAGTAAATTTTTTATTATTTTATTGTTTTATTTGTAAAATAGCAAAAGGGGGGTGATTTAAATTTTTCGAAAATATGGCAGCGATGGAAGCCTTCATAGTGTTTCCAGCTGTCCCAGCTGTCATGTTAAGTGAACTGGGCCCCGCCATTTCGCCACGGGCAGCCTGACTGAAGTGAGGAATGGTGCGCGGCACCGTCTCTCATTGATTTAGATGCCACAGCCACCCTTCAGCGCTGTAACTGCCAAGTGTTAGCTACAATTAGCTGACAGGAAGGATTTAGGTGGACATGTATGAAAACTGTCTAGGTCTAAGACTTTTTGCATACTGGTGCGAACTAGTACCTATTTAGGTGCCGTTTTCCCCTTCATTCAATTGTTCTCCTAGTGGAGGAGTATGTGAGCTTCTGTTCATTAATTATCTGCACGTGTGATATATATCTTTCCCAAGTAGCACAGAGGCTTAAGTTGCTCCCTACTGGGTTCAGTCTTTAGTCCAGCCATTAAGCTGTAAGCTTGGCCATGGGTTTATGTTTCTTTATTGCCCATAGCAACCAATCAGTCCTCCTCAATAATTTTTTCAGAGCACTATATAAAATAAAAGAGGAGCTCCGATTCGTTGCTGTGGGCAACAAATAAAGTCTTAGAGTATGTATTACAGAGCGTATTTGTATGTGTCACAATAATCAGAATACTAAGTGGAGGACTAAATGGTCATAAAACTTAACTTTTAATATAAATAATGATTAAAAATCTATAGCACAGCGCTATCAAATATATGTTGCAAATAAAAATAAAAAATAAATAAATAAATAAAAAATATATATATCTCAAGAAAAAATGCCACAATCGGGAGGGACCAAGCAGTACAATCCCTAGTTGGCCCTAACAGGAAGAGCTAAGATAGCCCTAACCTAAACCAAAAAATACAGGAACAAGCGCCCTGATAAGGGCGATCCTGTCAGGTACCTGACCCTATCAATAAACTTAACCTAATTCAACCCTCAAAGTCCCATTGGGATTGGGTCCCTCCTGATTGTGGCATTTTTTCTGGCTATATATATATATTTATTTTTTTTTCTTTGCAACATATATTTGATAGCGCTGTGCTATAGATTTTTAATCATTATTTATATTAAAAGTTAAGTTTTATGACCATTTAGTCCTCCACTTAGTATTCTGATTATATTTTGGTCTAGAGGTACTCTTTCATACCCGTTTATTTGCAGGTATAGTTGTTTACGTGTCACAACAACCCGGGTGTTTTAGAAGTATGCTCCGGCCCGGCCACCATTCACTTTCATTTTCCCCGGCGCATAAAACAGTGCGCAAAAAAGCTTGGTAAAAACTCATTGTGTGTGAACTACAACAGTGTTTATCATAGGAATCAATGAAAATGAACTGGGGGATGTTTTGGGCGAGGAAACACTCTGAAAACAGTACTGGAAACAGCGTCAGGATCAGCCATGTGAACATACCCAAAGAGTGGCTAGTTCTCTGGTGGAACCAGTCCATCCATATAAAATATAAACATGTAGGGTTTCCGTTATGTTTTGGTACCGTAAAAAAATTCCAAACTTTTTCTATGTTTGAAATTTGCGCCACGGCGCCATTTTGTGCGACCAATAACTTTTTTATACTAACACCTATGGACGTCAGTGAGGGGGCATTTTTTGCGGGCTGAAGTGTACTTTTTATCGCTAGCAGTTTGGAATGCATGCAACTTTTTTGATTCCATTTTTTGAGTGACGTAAAATGACCAAAAAACGCAATTTTGGCGTTTGGAATTTTTTTTCTTCTACGGTGTTCAGCGTAAGGGATAAATGATGTTATATTTTTATAGATCGGACTTTTTCTGACATGGCGATACCAAATATGTGTAACTTTTTTATTATTTTAATGATTTTATTTGTGAAATGGGGAAAGAGGGGTGATTTGAACTTTTAATACTTATTTTTTTGTACTTTAAAACTTTATTTTTTTTTTTACTGTAACATTTAGTCCCCCTATGGTGCTTGACCACTAGGGGGCGCGATTGTTAATACAGCCTAATGCATTAGGGTGTACAAAGATGGCGGTTTCCCCACTTCCTGTCTACGGCCGGAAGTGAGTAAGTGAGGGGAGCCTTCACATGGCTCCCCACCACCGTGTCTGGTCGTCGGATCGGCGCAGCATAGCTGCGCTGATGCCGATGACCGTACCGATCGGTGCGCGGCACCGATCGGCATTCAGTCAGAAGCCGCGGCCATCTTTGCCGTGGCGTCTGACGGGTTAAACAGCGCCAGCGGGCGGAGCCACCCGCCGGCGCTGTTACTGCCGGGTGTTAGTGGCGATTAGCCGCTAACACCCGGCGGCTGTGCGGGTGGGGGGTCGCGGAGCCTTCCCCTGCAAAGCCCCTTAGCGACCCTGGAACATGCTCATACGTCCAGGGTCGTTAAGGGGTTAATGTATATGGGCTGGCTGAACGATCGTATTTTCAGCGGTTTTAGAATCCTTTAGAATACGATCGTTTTTCTATGCCATGGAGACATAGCCTAAGAGAGTAGAATGTGGCTAAGAAGAAAAATGCCTAGTTTAAATTCAATGATCATCATATGGGAACAGACATTAATAGGGTTGTTTGAGATATCAGCTTTCAGTGGCAGATCTTTTTACCTATAGCTATGCTATGTATAGTATATGTTTATTGGTCCTCAAGGATACATTTTATTGAGACAACTTTTATACATCTGCAGCTCCCCGTTTAGGTTCCACTGAACACATCTTGTGGGTTTTAGCATCTTGAGAAGAATTACTAAGTAAGCTCTTAGGGATACAGACTTATTGTGTCTGTAAAATTCTATGTACTTTGCAGCTCATTAACAGAAAGACATATTGTATTATTACTATCTTGTTTTTAATGAGGTTTACATATCCCATGGATCTTTTTGGCATCACATCAGTGAGAGATTTCAGCAGTTTTATGTATAGTTTCCTTGAAAGACTTTCAGATAAAAGGTTGTATGAACTACAGAGTAACTGAGAAAAGAAAATGGGACACATTTATGGTGATTGAGGATTATGCATTGAAGTTTAGATGCAGGTCTCAATGTTCTGCTCGAGTAGTTATGGCAGGTATTATTGGCCACTAATTCTTTGCTAACACAGTCATAGTTTATTGTTTGTTAAGATTTAGTTATGGGGTGTTGGTGCAGCATGGAGCATGGTATGTTCCCTTTAAGGTTATATTACAAACCAAGGAAATAACCTATGGAGTGAGGAGGTGGGACATGAGGCCGGATCATAAAGGGGATTTACTAAGACTCACATTTCATACACCAGTCTTCAACTGAAGTGTGTTGGAGTAAAATGTGCTAAATATAATCAGAGACGCACACCTATTAGTACATTTAGAGAACTTTGGAATATCCTTCAGACGGATGATGTTTATGCTTGAAACATGGGCGAACATAGATAGTAGAGGACTCCTGCCTGTCTACGAACAGTATATAGGCCCCTTGTTGTTTAATATCTTATCATATGGCACACTCTTACTTCTCACTATCCATTAGTAATTGTTAACTATTACATTTATCAGCTCAGGCATTTACCTGCAATATAATAGACAGTATGAAGCTGATTCAATTAGACCCCTGTGCAGCTTCAAAGGTTACACCAATTTTGGGCGACATGTATGAATTCTGGCGCTGATAGACCAGTTCTAAATCGCTTTAAGGTAGTATAGACTGCGCCAGAATGTATGAACCTGTTCTTCTGCAGGTCATACGTACAGGCGCAGTCTAGTGCGAATACAACAACTCAGGCTCAGGCAGTAACTTGGTCTGGCTGTTCTAACTGTTCTGTGCCAAAGTTTTGGCGTCAAAGAATCATAAATGTGTCTAATTCTATGAATGTGGTGTGACGCCCCCAGAACACCCCAAAACTTTGGTGCATTAAAACGTGTCTTTGGCGCGGTATCGGGGCACTTACTGCCCCAAAGTTTGAAGAACGCCTGTTCATACATCTATAGAACTGGTCTACTACAGCTTTTTGAGGCCAGATTCTGGCGCAGCCCCATTCATACATGTCGCCCTTTGTGCCCTTTGGTTCCACCTTTGGACTGATTTAAGCTATAATTTGCTCAATTTTTTATAAAGTAATAATAAATCTGTCAAAAAGATATCGGTCACCCCCCACTGTTAATCCCAAACAAGAAAAATGGATCCCAATATTTCAAGAACCACCAAAGATACAAAAAACAACGCTTGGAGATCTACTACCCCTAATATATCATAACATTACAAATAATAAATCACAAGCATAAATAAAGTTAAAATATAGTAATAATCCTTATTAGTCAAAAACACATACCATGATAGAGTTAGAAATAAATATTAAAAAGTGGGAGAGAATAATAATACCAAATTACTGAAACAGGGAGCAAACACTAAATGCCGGATTTCCCATAAAAAGCAATTGTAACAAACAGAGGGAATGGGATATAATTCATCCAACCAAAAATACATATATATATATATATATATATAGTGCTAGTACACAAACCCCAGATCAATTTATAAATATTCACAAAAGATCTGTTAATAATTTGCCCATACAATCAAATACGTTTATGTACACCCAAAGTGATTTAAACATAGTGAACCAAGGGCAAAATACTTACCACACTTTTCCTCTATATAAAGTTAGTATTTAAATACTTAATAATTCATTAGTAAGCTGCAGCCACAGTGTTACCCCAAGAAGGCAGCGCAATACCTCAAGAGTTTGTTATTTGATTCTTTTACCTATTGCATTTCATGTGAAATTTGCCATTAAGTGTTTATGCCTTGTTGCTGCAGTTTTGTATTTTTATCCTCTCCCACTTTTTAATTTTTATTTCTAGCCCTATCATGTTATGAATGTTTGAATAATAAACACCATTAATATATTTTTTTAACTTTTGTTATGCTTGTGACTGAAGGAGATAACACTGCCTACTGGACTCCTTATCCCAGAAAAAACAGAAATGTAAATGAAGCTGTTAGCTGATAATCTTCTTGTTCTTACGGATGGTTTTGTTCTTTCCTTACTGAGTTATTTCTTAATAATGGGAAAGAGGGGTTATGCTTATATACAGATGCAAATCTGAACTTATCATCTGTTGTTAGATAATAATTTTTCATTATGGAAAAACCCCTTTAAGTTAAAAGGATGCTGTATTTTTTATGCATGTGTCACAATAAGAATAAGATCCAACAATGTAATAAACTGTAGTTGAGTAGCCTGGCCTGTATAGTACAATGTGAACCCCAAAGTGAAAGTTCAGGAACCTATGCTGAAGAACTGCCCGTTCCTCTAGGAACAAAGGAATAATACTCTACTTTAAAAGCAGCTTCATGCCCATAGGATTCTTAAGACAGTTTCTGTCCCATAGACTTCTATAGGAGAGTTTTCACTGTGAAGGGAGGTGAGAGGGGGAGCTGTGACAAATCCCTTTTGCTGGTGAATACTGTGTTATCTGTACACAATGGTGTCTCCTTTCAGCTTGACCCTGCTTTTACTAATAATGAGCCGACTGCTGAAAAGCTCTCTAAACAGAACAGGAAGTGTCAGATGTTTATTAGGCTTAGTGGCCAAAGTGAAAACTGCAGGACTTTAGAATTATTAAAAAATATTAAAAGTGGTATGGAAAATTAAAAAAAAAAAATCCTTAAAAATATGTTTAACATAAAAATATGAGTTAAACAATAAGTCATTTTTTGATGACACATTCCCTTTAAGGTTCAGGTTGTCTCAAATAGTTAGGTCAAACTACTGTTGAACCAAAGAGAAACTTGTTTGAGCAACACTACTTAATAAAATAATAATAGTGGAACTGCCAATATCCAATAATGTTATGTTCCAGATTTTTTTATGTATAATTATTTTGCATTAGTTCCCATGTAGAATGAATACCCGATACTGATACACAAAATGCTTCCATTACGGCAGTCACTGGCCTTAAAATTTGAACTGGGCATGAACTTGGTATACATGCATCCAAACAACTGCCTGTTCTTACGGATCACTATGGATAGTTTATTCAGTGGAATACACGGCAATATTTTGCATGCAGTGAAAGGCAGCGGCAGAGCAGAGGTACAGTTACATAGCTATTAATCAGTTTTATCATCACCGGGTTTGTCTCTTGGTTAACTGTTGACATATTGAAATACATCCAAGTAACCTAAATACTAAAAAGGTTAAAGCAACTGTGCACGATCTAAAAACACAGCCTGTAAACAGGCAGAGTGCAATGTATGTATGTAAACATTATTTGAACGATAAAACACTTTTACTGTGATACAGAATCATTAAAGTTGATGCTAAACCGTAACCACATTTTTTTCCACGCAGGGTTTTTATAGTGCAAGAGGAGCCTTTATTGTTATTTAAAATGATAGCCTAACAGCCACTACATATACTTAATGAGCAAAAAGTCACAGGCTGCTCCAGAGCAAGAATATGTCATATAATAGATATATGGAAACTGCTAGAAGCAAGTTAAAAGTCTATGCAGGGTCGGCTCTGTGCTGAATAGTTGGTCATATTCAGATTGACCATGCCACTTTGAGTTCAACATAATAATCACTGGCTATGGGCAAAGTCAGGGCTGTATATACTATATGAGCAAAGTAAAATATCGGGGGACATTTATCAAAACAAGCAATTCAAGATAAATGCCCATAGTAACCAGGACACAGCCTGCTGACCTACAAGGTTCACAATGATTTTTTTTTTTTAAGTCGAAGACAGATAGGGGTCATAATCGGGGGAAAGTATAATGAATTTGGCTAAGGAAGATGCTATAAGAATCCAATCTAGGCTTTAAAGGGGTTGTCTCGCTACAAAGAATAGCTTTCAAATTGTAGGGAACACAAAATAAAGACATTTTCCAAATATATTGTTTTGTTCCTCTGTTTTCCCTAAGGAGATACAAGTGAATTTATGATCTCCCTGGCTATTTCAGTTCCCTCAGTAACCAACCTGTTAAACAATTCTCCCCCTGCTGTTTGTTCAATGAGATAACAGTGAGTGACCTCATCACACAGGTCTTGGCAGTGTCCTGTGCTGCTCAGCAGTAAAAAGCTTGATTTATGTAAAATAAACAGAACTGTAATTAGGGCTTTTGTTTTGGGGATCAGATAAGAAGTCCTGTTAGTAGTTTGAGAAGCTAATCTGATCTAATTAGCATCTGAAAGCACAGCATGGCATGGAGCTGTACAAGCAAGTATTTCATTCATGCATTCTCTGAAACTCTGAAGGGAGACAACTCCTTTAAGGCTATGTCTATTAACCAGGGTTCCCAGTTGTACAGCAGCAAGAGCTGTCACTATTAGGGTATGTTCACACAGGGTTATTGCGGCGCGTACAGTACGCCGGGTATTTTGGGAGTCGCGCTGATCAGCGCGTATTCCCAAAGCATGGAGGGCCGGTATTACTCGTGGCACGTAATCACCACAAATAATTGAGATGTCACTTATCAGCCTGCGAGTACAATACAATCGTATTGTGCGCGTGGGGGGGGGGGGGGGGTGCGACGCGTAATCCATAGTTCTCTATGAGAGCTATGGAGTACCGTAATTGTGGCGTGCATCGCGCCACGTTTTAAGCGTAATACGCAGCGAAATGCGCGCTGAAATGCAAAGCAAAATAAGCTATGGAACATACCCTTAAAGTATAGATGGTATGTTGTGTAGTGGGGTTACACTACTCATATAGTATGTGTGTACGCAGTTTAATATGATTTGTAAAGTTTTGTATGATTTTATGATGTTTGTGATGTATACTGATGTATATGGTTAGATAGTGTTTCTGCCAAGTTTCATATTATTACTTAGGAATATGTACCGTGTGACTGGGTAAGCACATGCAGAAGTGAGCAAGGGATACTGGGAGCTTGGGAGTTTTATAGCTAGCCCTAGTTGGGAGGGGCACTTTACAGTAGTTCTAGTTCTGAAGTAGTTACAGTTGGAGCAAGTGGAGTTGTTCCAGGACCTAGTCCACCTGTGGCCCAGAGACAGGCTTCCCCATACGATTGGGCTACAGAAGAAAGACTTGCTGAGAGGACTAATCTGACATTTTCCCCTAGGTACATGTGAGACTCATCTTTGTGGGACATTTGTCATGAGCATTGTGGAGAGGCAGAGGTAGTTGGTTCTGAGGAAGGGGCGCCCATATGGACCTCCAGTGAGGACAGAGACTGCACAGGTCAAGTTGCAAGGTTTAGAATTAATGTCTTATGCTATTTTAATTGCTTTTTTCATGCATTTAAAGGGGATTTGCAGAGAGAAAGTTTCTTACCAAGTTTCTTACCTCTCTCGTTAGCCCAGGCAGAATGTCAACAAATCACGCTGAGTCATGAAGCTGCAGGGGAGAGAGGGAGAGGGGAGGGGGGAGTGAGGAATCCAAGGGAGCGTCTCAAAACTTAAGTGAACTAATAAACAGTACAACAGTGGATTCAATACAGCAAGACAGCCTCAGACAGCACTGTCTGGAAGAGCCTTATCTGCTAAGATGCTAATGTAATGTAAACAAATCACGGAGCTGAAAGAGACAGAGACACACACAGACACACACAGCCAGAGCACAGAGCCTGCATAACGGATCCTGTGACATGTTCACTCAAATAATCAAACTATAACTTGTGAATTCTGTATACAAAAGAGAACACCTATTCTACACAGCAGCTTGAAAGCTTCTTCCTGTTCACTGTCATCAGATAAAGCAGGGATCTAATAACACTACAGCTAGTTATTCTGTATACAAAAGAAAACATATTGCTACCCTTAAAAGACCATTCATTTTGCCTGTCATCAGATAAGAAGTGATTCACGCAAGCGCGGTGACTAGGGGAAGCTTTGAGGTAACCAAGGGGGAATGAGAAATGCTGTAGCTCTCAGAGTTTTCACTTTTTTAATCACATATATTTAGAAAAGTGATTAAATACCCATTTTGGAGGTTCCCACGTCAACATTACATGGTGGCAAAACCCCTTTAAGAACAAAAATAATTTCAAAACATTCAGTTTTACAAACAAAGATTTTTTTAAAGGAACAGAACATGTCTTCAAATATTTCATGAGCATATTTTAACAAAATTAGTTTTTGGTGTATACTATGGATATTTCAAACTACAGTATGTCTTACCTATTAAATAAAAATGATTGTTTAAATGTTGATTCAGTATAAATCTCATGTGGGATCAGAAAGGTATTTTCCCCATTTACGGTACATAGTGTTGTTCTGGCCATCTTCTGGATCAAAAAGGGTAGGTTAAAACTAAAATGGAAGCTATATAGAAACAAAAGCAAGCAAAATTGGTAATATGAATACACTTAAACAAAATATGATGATTAGTAAGGGATGCTCCATCACGGTTCAGACCCCTACAATAGCTCATGAAGTGTGAAGAATTCTGTACACTGAAGAATAAACTGCAATATATCAATAAAGTCTGCATTGATTTTGTTAACCAAAAAAAGTCAGAACATTCCTGACCTCTATGACAGAGAGCATGTCCCGGTATGTCTTACCACTTGATCACAATGACTGCTTTCTGGCCTGTGAATGGCGCCTGTCAGTTATTTAGTGGCACTCATGGATTTTTACCAGAATACTCCTCATAGACTTATCACATTCTGACTGATGAAAGTGAGGAGTTTTCCATCAAAATGCCATTTTTGGTCCAAAGCCCTCAATTCCAGTGATTTGTGCCCCTGTAGGTTGACACATCTGATATTTATGGCTTGAGTGATTTAGAAATCTATGTATAGTCAGCGTAGCTTAGCTTGTATGTACTGCTTCTATTTCTTATGGGGTCCCTGATTTTGGACCCTTGAATAATACCCTGAAATTTCAACATTGGGGACCAGATTATTAGACTTTCTGAATTAACAGTCTGAATTAATCATAAAAATAATTCAAATCTATCTTTTGTGAAGATTTGAAGTCTTACTATATTAGTGAATGGCTATTTGGCCTATAATGCACTAAAAGTATTAGGCCTGACTTGGGTTGGTGCCCTGTATAGAACCATATACTGATACCCCTTTCCTTGCATTGCTCAAGTAATGCAATCAAACAGTTTCCTAAATAACACTGCCCAATCAATAAACTATGGATTACAGCAGCATCTGCATTTTCATAAATTTATGCACCAAGTATGAGGGTTGTATATTTCACAGCTTGTGTCCTGTCCAGCACTGCCACTAGGAATTTTGAGGCCCCATGCAGCAAAGGCATTTGGACCCCCTTGGCAATTACCAGTGTCTATCTTGCACCAAATCAAGATTATGACCCCAACTGTGCCCCCAGAAATTATTTATGACCCCCCACTAAGTGGGTTAATGCACCTGCAGGAGAAAGGTGGGGGCAGCAGTGAGCCGCTTCCTTTAAAATTTGAACCAAGCCACTGACAGAAGGATTGTTAGCACTATCCTGATAGTGAACAACACCCCCCCCCCCCCACCTACCCAACTTCAGTAGTGACAAATTATGTGACCTCTAAGATCACACATTGCTCACCCCTAAGGACTGCCATTGACAGGACCTCCATACCTATAGAAAAAAGTAGTAAAAAAAAAGAAAGAAAAAAATTTAAACAAAAAGCTAAACTCTCAATTAAGATAGACGGAGGCAGAGAAATAGATCTTGGTGAAGATCTAGGATAAAATGACTAATAAAATATTTAATTAGCAAAGAGAATAGTTATTTAAAAAAACAAAAATGTTAATTAGCGAAGTATAAATCTGTCCATTAAGTGAAAGTCGCCATGAATTTGTAATTAAGTTTGCAAAGCCACAACATTTTTGAGCCATACCAATTGCTATTTTTTAGAACTGCATTAGACACATGTCTGTAATTCTCCGATTTTTTTTCCGGCTCCGTCTTTAATAATGTTCCAACATTATACTGTGAATTCTCTGCTCCATCTGTAGATTGGTTTTGCATAAATCAGCTTTGCTTAAAGGGGCATTATAGAGCGAAAGGATGTTGATTTGTGAAAAACTAGAAAGTAAGTGGCCTACAAGAGAGTGGAAACTCACATATGTACTTCCTCCAAGAATCACAGTTCAGACGATAAAATTACCAATAACTATGTACACTGTACACTGAAGTAAGAAGGAATTCCACCCACTACATAAAACTGGCCGTATATTAGTAAATCAGATGTTAGAGCTGTGGCTAAAGTCTGATCCTTATGATTTATTTACTGCTAGTGCACAGTTTTGCTGTGGCATCAATGTTTGCAAAAGTGACAACCGGAGGTGCCGCCAAATTGATTGTGAACTTTGCATTAGCGTCTCAAAATCTAATAATAAAAGTGTGACATTGTTATTGAATTTTCAGTTTTCATCTTCAGTATCTCAGAAACTAATTGATAGGTGAAGATTAGTGCCTGAACTTCTTGTTTTTTGCTTTTACAAAAATGTCAGGCATAAACCCTGATAATTATAGCAGGGCAACTGCCCCAACTTCTGACTTACTAATGTATGGTCAATTCAGCAATTTTAATTGTTCGCCTAGTAAGCTACTCAACCATTTAAATGAAATTTCTCAACCCCTAATGCCATATATATCATGTTTGGCATATCATAGTTACATGAGACAAGACGTCCATCCAGTTCAGCTTCTTTTGCTAAAGTGTTGATCCAGAGGAAGGCAAAAAAAAACCCCAATGAGGTAGAAGCCAATTGTCCTATTTGAGGGAAAAAATTTATTCCCGACTCCAATCTGGCAATTGTAAAAATCCCTGGATCAACGACCTTTCTCCAGAATCCTAGACACTATAACTTGTTATATTATTACTCTCCAGAAATGCATCCAAACCCTTTTTGAACTCTGTTATTAAATTCTCCATGACAAGTTCCTCTGGCAGAGAGTTCCACAGTCTCACTGCTCTAACAGTAAAGAATCCCTTTATATGTTTATGTAGAAACTTTTGTTCCTCAAGATGTAATGCAACTGGGAAAATGCTTTGTCCTAGAGCTCTGACTTATGCAGTGGTGTACCATACAGGGACATGTATTGCCCATAGGTTACCATTCATGAAAACATGGTATTTGGGTTTTTTGTTTTTTTTTATAGTAAAGGCTGACTCCACAGGAAGGCACAGACCATGTACTATGCCAAAATATCCAGGAGGCGCAAGATTCAAGAAGAGACTTCTTAAGCTTCCAACAGTGTAAGAAAATCTCCCATTTAATCAGAAATTGGATGGAGCTTGCTGACTACCTACCTATCTGCTATTTTAGCCCTATGGCACTCAGTCCTAGTCCTACATGGGTTACATTATGAATGTTACAGGGAAACTTTAAATCCTATTGAATTAAATTCCTATGTGAACATGGTTGGCTGTGTTATGGTGGTTCTATGGCTTTCATACTATATGGACTCTTTAATCATTTAAGCCAAACGTACCACCTATATCATACAGGACAGTGTTGCTCTAATCAGGTATTAGGCATAGTCAGTCTAACTGAGCATCTAGCTCATGAATGAAAACCATGCCATAAAGGTTTTCATTTCTAGCATATTTTTTCTCCCTGTGTTAGAGGATACCTGTTGTGTCTAGTAAGAAGTCTTATCTGCCAGGATCATGTTATAGACCAGGAGAAACTTGTATTTTATACTTTTAAATCGCTGTTTTGGGCGTATGAGTCCAGTGGGTGGTTCTATGTCTATTTCTGTATACACACTCATACAAGAAAGGCTGCCAACTGTCCTAAGCCTAAAACAGCGGAGAATTGAATTTTCACTGAATCTTTTCCCACCACACTTCATATCAATGTGCTCAGGGCCCGTGTCTCACTACATTGATTCATCTTACCTCAGTCCTGTTTTCTTGGTTTCATTTTGAATTCAGGGGCGTGTTTACTGGCTTCTACTAGGCTGCAGTAGAAGCCAGGTCTGTAACTATAGCAACCAGTGCTGGCAGCCTATCAGGAGAGATCAAACAGGTCTGTAGCTATAGCAACCTGAGGAGCTCATGCAGCCCATACAAGAGGGGATATCTAGGAATAGGTAGGACACTGTAAATGGATATATATTAGAAAGTGACTTGTTTTACAAGCTCTTTAACATAAAAAGCAATCCTTGTAGTGAGACAACCCCTTTAAGTTTATAAAACACGCATTCCTGCAAGTAGTCCTGTGGTTTTATTGAAGAGTGGGTCATGCTACCAATACTGTGACACCAACAGGAGGTATGAGGATAGCTTAACATGGCTGTTGCAGATTTTGTTTCTTTAGAGGATTCCAAACAGGGTCCAAAACAGACTGAAAACCGCCTCACATTCAATGAAGAAGCAGCATTGTAGTACATATAACGCTGTTTTTTCACGCCTTTTTTTCTGCTGAAAAAGAACTGGCATATCAATTCTTGAATCGGTGCTGAATTTGAATGCCGACTCTTACACAGTATATAAAGGTAGAAAACCGCCTCTAAATTCAACTTCATAACCACATCCAAATTGCAAATCCGCATCCAATAACCACACATAATCAGTGCAGTTTTCAGAACCTAGCTGTGTGAACCTAGCCTTACACAGCCCTACACTGGTGCTAGACTGCGCAGCCGAGGAATATTTTCGCTAACCGTAAAAAAAGCCATCACTTGATGGCATCCAAAGCCCATCATACCAAGGGATGAACAGACGCAATGACTGTTCCCTGGGTTATTGGGATATGTTTATTTAGCACAAAATGTCTGGAGCTTAGTGGGAATTACATAAGGTTCATTGTTGCTCTACGAGATCACTTGGAATCGTATGCTTATTGTTAATCAGCCGGCTTTGTGTGGCCTTTAAATTTTTTTTCCAAAAAAATCTAAGAATGATGTTCTTTTTTTTTTTATACATGTTCAGTGGCGGAAACGCACATAACATAGCCAACAAATGGATAGTTAGGGAATTATTCCTTATGTTTAACCAAAATAGACGTATAAAGCGGGCGGGAAATCGTTGGACACCCCTTTATTATTTTGGATTTTATCTCTTCCATATTTTATTTACATGCTTTAACCCTAGGATGGGAAACACTTTTCAAAAATGATATTATTGTTAATTACTCGTTACGCACTATTATTCATGTGCTAAGTACAGGCAATGTTCCTAACTTTCGGGAAGTTTCTATTCTGATTGATTTGCACAAAAAATGCAAAAAAAATGCAACCCAATATATTATCACTGTTTCTCCCACAAAGACTACACCTGTTTAAAAAGCAGTCAATGGATCTCTCTCTTGCTGGAAAAATCTGCAAGACTAATGAACAAATTTTAACCAGTTCCTGGCTGGACCATTTACTTCCTGACCAGATACGCTTTAAAAAATTTTTAGAACATGTGGATTTAACCAATTCCTGACAGTCGGTCATAATTATTTGGTTTCGTTTGTTTTTTCCCCCCCCTTCCCGGCCTAACTTTTTTATTTGTGCATCTAAAGTAATTGAGCTGATTTTTTTTGAAAGAAATATATATCAGCTCACCTTCTTATAATAATCACCATAAAACGCCTTCAGGAGGTAGCATGGTGGGAGAGACCAATCCTCAGCATTGATCAAAGCAAACAAAATTTTAACCAGCTTCCAGGCAGAGGCAGGCAGGATAAGTTCAATAAAATATCCAAAAATGTATTCTTGCTTATTAAAAACAAGATTAGTCATTACAAAAATACAAGAGACTAAGGTGGAGAAAGCGCAAAGGTGAGACTCGGCTACACCGACGTGTTTCGGGTCATGTGACCCTTACTCATGGTATGCCGGTCTCTTCAACCGGAAACCTATAAATAGCTATAAAAAAGGTTAACGTTCACTGCCAAATGAGATAAACAAGAGAAAAAATATAAATTCACAATAACAAATGCAATTTTTAAAAACCACAACCCCCCCCCACATAGATGGTTGTGAGTTGTTGTCTATCGGGATTTTTTCATTTGTGCAAACTCCCCATGTATTACACTGTGGCTTTTTTCATACGAACCCTAAAGAAAAAGGGGACTCACCCCTTAGAAAAAAATTTTTCCAATGCACCTATGCTCCCAGTAGATTTACAAGCGCTTGCACTCCTTCCACGCCTGTATGGGGCCTCGGCAAGGGTCCAAACCTAGAAAAACAAAAAAAGAAACTTGAACACCAGCGGATTGGTACAAAGCAATATGCTGCTTTTTATTTAGCATCCCCAGGGGGGTACCTGAAGCCAACGCGTTTCAGGGGTGAATGAAGCCCTTGAAACGGCAATAACATATACCCAAAAGTGCTTGTTTTTTTTAGTGCTTGTAATCTTGATTAGTGGGGGGACTTATAAACTCCCCCCCATGCTCGTCATATCCCCCCAGT
>JAODAL010054122.1:0-24832 GCA_025379985.1 Phyllomedusa bahiana | reverse complement strand
GGGGGGGGGTTTTGGGAAAAAGATTTTAACCTAAATTATCGCATGATCTAAAAATTTCGATCAACATAAAAACTGTGCCGTTTTCAACTTTGTCGTAATAACGCTCAACACTACTCATATGTCTATGTTGGTGGAAAAATAAAAGAAGTTTTGGTTCTTGGAAGGGAAGAGGAAAAAAACATTTGTCCAAGAATCAAACAAATGAACCCAGTTAAACAAAGAAATTCCCAAAAATTCCAACTTCATTCAGGGCTAGGCTCGCTCGGGCGCGGGGATCAAAAACCCTGCAGCAGCGATTTGCGATCTCACCCTGTACACATGCGCGGGCAGCTCGTGATGACAGAAGCCCACCACCCCGGGACAGGGGGGTGTCGCAACCACCAATGAAGACCCGGGGGCCGCTTCAAACAGCTGCAAGGGTGGTATCCGGGGAATCACTTTTAACTCCCTGGAGGCGAGTGGCGCCTGCGATTTTCCGGGTCCCTTTAAACCTTTGCTTTCTTGTTGGTTTATCCGGTACCTGACCTTGGCTTGTTCTCTTACCCGTTTGTCTTTCTTTTTTGTCCCTCCTCCCCGTTGGGTTTTTTTACCTGGGCTTATTTACGTTTTCCCCCTTTTGTTCTGATTTGTGGCCTTGGCGTTCCCGTTTTTGGTTTGACCCGACTGTCTGACTATTCTTCCTCCGACGGCCCCAGCACTTAGCAGCGCGGGGACTGTTGCCCAGTTGCTGTCTGCCACCTAGGGCGCCGAAAGTAGGCGGGGACAGGGGGCTGGGTTCCCGTCGGGGCCCCTGTACCCCCCTTGACGTGACAATCGCAGCCGAAACCTTTATGCCACCCCCTTAACCCCATGGGCGCTCTGGTAGAGCAATGCAGTGGGTAACCACCATTAAGGACTGGCCAGAGGGTAGAAAAAGCAGGGTCCTTTTCCCCAAGCAGAGTGCCCTCACTCCCTTCCCCCCTTGGAGCCCCCTATCCATTTGCCTGACAGGTTCTCAGGCAACGGAGGGGCCTTTTGGGATTTAGAGAGGGGGTGTCGCCTTATTTTAGGCCCGCCCCGTACCTCGGGCAAAAGGGAACAAAGAGTGGGAATTGTTTTTTTCCCTTTCTTCAGGTCCCCCCCCTGATAGGCATTCTCGTTACCTGCCTATTTCCCCGAACGCCTTTTTGGACAGTTTTTTTCTGCCTTAGGGGGACTTTTTGATGACCCGATGGGGAAGCTGTGGCCAGGCTCAGCTGACCCTTTGGGGGGCCAGGGTAAAAAAAACGTGGGGGAGTATTTGCTCCAATTTTTCGGCGCTGGGGGAACCCCCGCCCCGGGGGTGGAACGACCCAGCTCTTAATGAAAAATTTTTAGACTAGGGTTGCTGCCCCCCCCAAGGGTAAAGGGTTTTAAATTGGGGGCCCAAACCCACCCCGGGGTATTTTGATGGGGCCCTTGGCTTTTACCCGGGTTCCCGTCGAGAGAAAATTTTAAAAAAGAGACCAAGAGAAGGCTACCACCCCCGTTTTCCCCTCCATAGTCACCTCTAGGGCCCAGGGGTTCCCGATATAAACCCAGAGGACCCAAAACCCAATTTGGGGCTTTTTTCCGGGCTACTTGCGGGGGGACTGTGGACTTTTTTCAAACCAGGGGATTATGCCTTTTTTCTTTGGGCGAAGATGGACACGGATCAGGGAGTCCCCAAAGGGGGAAAAAGCCCCAGGTCGGGAAAACTCCAGCGCCTGGGGAAAATTTGGGAAGAAAGTTTCACCTAGGCGACGGGTTTTTTTCATTGGAATCCAAAAAAGTTGCGTTTAACCATTTAAAAATTTTTCATATTTTGTCGCTGTTTTTTTTCTGAGAGGCTTTTTTTGGGATTCGGGATCAGCTTCTAATTTTGTTGAGGGGCGTCTTTGTCAAACTCTAGGCCTCCCTTTGGGAAAAGACCGCTATCTGATTCTCTGCGGGTTGTGGCTATTGCCCCTCCACTAGCTCGGGGGCAAAAATCCAACTTTGTACTCCAAGCTGGAGAGGGTGGTGGGATCCATACATATTGAAAGGTGTATTCTTTTTAAAACATGGGGGGGCCGCCCGCTGATGGGGTTTTGGGGCTTTTCCTGGCTTAAACAAACAAAACCCAATTTTTGACGGAATTTCGGGGTTAAATTTGGGTCAAGGGGGGGGAAAAATGGTGGGGTTTGAAAAAATTCTCCCTACCAAACTGGGCAATACTGAGGTGGAGCAGATTCCCTATTTCATTCGGACTTTTGCTCCAAAATTTTTTTCTCAAAAACCCGTGGGAGAAACTACCCCCCTCATAATTTTAAACGACTGTGCCTTTGGGGCCATTCCCCCGGATTTGGGGGTTTCCAAAGGGGAGGATAAAAAATCTGTCGTCTAGAGAAACAAGCAATGAAAAAAAAATATTGCAAAAAAGCAACAGAAGGGCAAAATCCGACCTTCGATGTCCCCCCAGGGGTGAGGAGGGTTTTTTCTTTGTGGGGAAAAAAGGAGGGGAGGCCTCCGCCATGCATAGATTACCTTTGAACAAAAATAAAAAAATGGAAAAAAAACAAATACCCTTCCCCTTTGTTTCCCTAAACGTTCAAAAAAATTTCCAGGGACTAAGGGGTTTTTTTCCAATTTGGGAACCTTAGAGGGGCCAATAACCTCATCTACCAAGAAGGGGATGAGTGGAAAACCCCTTTAACACCTTAAAAGGTCATTTTAAAGTATCGGGTTTAATTGCCGTTCGGGTTGTGTAATCCCCCCTGCGGTTTTCCAGAACCGGGTTTAAAAGGATGTTTTCCGTGAACCCCATTGGTTTTTTTATGGTCTTTTTCCCGGGGGGGCTGACATTTTAATTTTATTGGGAAAGTTGGTCATCCCCCCTTAAACACAAACGACAGGTTTCCCAAATTTCCTGAAGGAAAATATTTGGGTTTTGTAAACACAGAAAAAATTTTTTTTCGGGGTGCAGGAGAACCTTTTTTTGGGGTACACCCCCGGGGACCCCCAACCCATTTCGTTTTGGCCCCAGGTAAAATTTGGGCCTTTTCTCGATTGGGGCCCCGCCCCTTCATCTCTAAAGGGCCTGCAGCGGTTCCTAGGGTTTGCTAATTACTACCCGAAAATTTTTTATTCGAAAATTTTTCTTTTTTAAAGTTGGGCCCGTTGATTTGACATAAAAAAAACTAAAAGGGGCGAATTTCCCAGTAATTGGAAACCCCCTGAGGCCATTGAGGCTTTTTGAGAAGCTTAAACAGTGTTTTGTATTAGTTTTCCGTTTTGGGATTCAAGCAATCTTTGCAAAAAACTTTGCGTTGATTTTTGGTTTGCTTAAAGGGGTAGGGCGCAGGGGGGGTTTTTGTCTCGGGGCCTGCTACAAATGACAAACCCTTTGCCCTTGGGGCCTTTTTTTCCCACAAAAATTTTCCTCACTAAAAGGGAAATTAGGGAAGGGTTAAAAATCGGGACTTTTGGCTATTAAGGGGGCCTTCGCCCAAGGGGCCGCCACTTCCTAAAAAGGTTGCCCAGCATCAAGTCAGGGTTTTTTACTGATCATAAAAACCTCACCTTTTTTGAGAGTGGGTAAAAGGTTTAAAACCACGCAGTGCGTTGGCATTATTTTTTGCGTGTTTCAACTTTTTTTGTTACTTAAAAGACCAGGTTTGAAAAAGTGAAGGGGTGATGGGTCTATCAAAAAGCTTTTTGCCAGCCCCCTTATCCCAGGGGGATCCGGGACCCCATATTTTCTCAAGGAGATGTTGTTTTCAGCTAATTCCCCCCTTTAATTTTGCCACTGGATTTTAATCCCACCCCGGATATTTACCTCCAAATTGGGCCCCTTTTTTGAAGGTCCTTGTCCCCCCTCAGTTCCCGGTTATAAGTTTTTAAAAAGAATTTATGATTCCATGTTATCTGGGCAAACCGGGAAGGTTTTGGGACAAAAAAGGGTTTTTTTCTCGTATTTACTGGGGGCCCCTCCCCTTGGGCCCCGTGAAAGTTGGGGGCCTATGCGGCAAACTGTTTAAGTCTGCACTCCGGGGGGAAGGGTTTCCCCGAACTTGTTTCCCCCTGGTGAAAATATGGGCCCGCTACCCCTTTTCCCGAACGTCCGTGGACCCCAAACTCCATGGAAATTTTTTTTTACTGACCCTACCTAAAAGGGTAAAACCCTTTTTTTGGGTGGGAGTGGGAACGGTTTTAGTAAAATTTCCCCCCTTTTTTCCCCTAAGGGGGGTTACCTCATCCAAAAAAAATTGCTGAAAAAATTTTTATCAAACATAATTTTCAAACGCATGGGTTTTCCGGAGAATTTTTGTTTCTTACAGAGGGTTTCCCGTTTGTTTTCTTTTTTTTGGGGAGCCCTTTGCAAGGCCTGGGGATCAACCCCTTTTCCCTTTTCCCCTTTTGCCTTCCCCCCAAGACTAATGGGCAGACTGAGAGGGTAAAATCAAATGGTAACACAAAAACTCCGTTTTATGTATCTGATCAGCAAGTAGATTGGGTAAAATACTTACCGTTGGTTGAATTTGCCTTTAAAATCAGAATAGTAGCTCGTCTGTACCTCACCTTTTTAAACTGTAATTATAGTTTTCACCCTAGGTATGCGTCATTTTCCATTGCTACGTCTGATCACAGCGGGGTGGATATTATCATTAAAGATCTGTGCACAGTCTGGGCCCAAGTTCAGAAGAAATTGGTTCATACTCATAACATCCAGAAGAAAAGTTCTGATAGGCGGCGTCTTTGTTCTAGAGGGTTTGCGGTTGGGGATAAAGTATGGTTATCCACCCGAAATCTGCGATTGAAAGTTCCCTCTGGTAAACTCGCGCTGCGATTTGTAGGTCCATATGTGGTTCAGTAGGTGGTTAATCTGGTGGCTTATCGCCTGAATTTACCCTCTTCTCTCCGTAAACATAATGTGTTCCATCGTTCACTTCTTAAGAGGTATATTCAGCCGATGACTTCGCCCTCTAGACCTCCTTCTCCAGTTTGCATAGAGGTGAAGCTAGAATATGAATCGCCCTATTTTGATTCTCGTAAGGTCCAAAGGGTTTCCACTGCAAGTACCTGGTCCATTGGAAGGGGTATGGTCCTGAGGAAAAGATCATGGGTTCCACCGAAATCCATCCATGCTGATCGCCTGGTGAGGGACTTCCATGAGTCTCACCCGGACAAACCCAGACCAGGGAAGGGTCTGGTGGCTCCTTCTAAAAGGGGGGGTACTGTCAGGACTAGGCTGCGCTCCTGCTGCAGGGATCAACAGGCTGCAGCAGCTGATTTGCGATCCTACCCTGATACACATGCTGCTGGCAGCTCTGTGAGTGACAGAGGTCCAGCCACTCCGGACAGGGGGCATGTCGCACCAGCCAATGGGAGGACCCGGAGGCCGCTCCAATCAGCTTCAGGGGCAGTATCCGGGAATCACATTTAAAATCCCTGGAGGCTGAGTGCTGTGCCTGCGATATTTTCCTGGCGGTCTATTACCTGTGCTATTTTGTTGTCTGCTTACCTGTGTACCTGACCTCGCCTTGTTCTCCTGACCCCGGCTTGTCTTCTGTTTTTGTACCTCGCTCCCGTTTGGCTTTTGACCCCGGCTTGTTTACGTTTATCCCTCTGGTTCTGATTTGTGGCTTGGCGTTCCCGATTGGTTTTTGACCCAGACTGTCTGACTATTCTTCCTCCTGACGGCCCCAGCACTTTAGCAGTGCAGGGGCTGTCGCCCAGTTGCCGTCTGCCGCCTAGGGCAGCACGTCAAGTAAGCAGGGACAGTGGGTTGGGTTCCAGTCAGGGCTCACTGTACCTCCCTTGACATGACACTTCAAAAATTACTTGGTGCACAAAATAAATTCTACATGATGAAATCTTTAAATTCACCTTAATATATTCTGATCACATCCTCCTTCTTTCACATTTCCCTTTTTTGCTCTCTACTTCTGTTTTCTCTCCCATACCTTTTCTGCATTTAGCAAAATGTTACATTCTCTTTAGTTTATTTTAAGACATTAACTTATATTTTATGTAAGCTGATCCTATGTCTAGAAAATAATCATAAGGTCAACAGATCATATTGCATTATTTACCTGTATCTTATATATCCTGTATCCTGTTAGTGGTCTATATTTGGAATGATCATTAAAAATCAAATTGAGGTAGGAAGAATCTGACAACCTGTTCTGAATGCTCAGTGAGATAAGGATATGTCTTTGAAGTGTCAGAAGTGGATCCTCAAAGATGTAACATGACTGATTGTACAAAAGAAAAAATAACATGTCAGAATTTTCACTTGCATTGGTTAATTAACAATTCATCTTGGAAGATGGGTGAAATTCATTCAAGTCACAATGCAGGGTATGGATAACAAGGGGTATGTACCTTTTAAAATGTGATTCCCACCTTGTAAATATATTTTGAAGAGCTATAATTTTTTTACATTATTAAATAGACATTTTTTAATGAAAAGGTGTAGTTGTAAAGGGTGAAGAGACATGGGGACACATGTATGAAAAGTGTCTAGGTCTAAGACTCCCTTTTTTCCTATAGCAACCAATCAGAGCACTCCAGAGGACTATATGAAATGAAACGGGCGCTCTGATTGGTTTCTATGGGCAACAAAGTGAATTTTAGACCTAGACAGTTTTCATACATGTGGCCCATAATGTGTGATGGGAGCTCTATTACATAAGAAGACAAAAAATCAACCCTAATCCTACTATAGAGTTAGAATTGTTGACTTAGTTTTACAGGATTTATTAACCACTCCAGCAACACTCACTTTGCAGCCTAACTTCTGATCCAACGTCCTGTCCACTTCACCATAGCCCTAATGTTATGGTGACCAGAAGTGAAGATGAACATTAAGTTCTACATCACTTCTGGTTACTTTAACATTGGCCTAATGTTATGGTAATCCGAAATCACATTAGACATTGTCACGGATGCCCCTGCAACACTCATCACGGGACGCGGGCGCAGTCGTGCCCCGGTGCCGGGTGGCACTGCAACCCGCATGTCGGTTCCCCTGCATACTTACCCGGCCATGCTCCTGCTGCAGTCTCTGTCCCACGGCGCACGTGGTCCCGCTCCTTAGTGTGAGCGCGCGTGCGTTGGCAGTGTTAAATTTAAAGGGCCAGCGCACTAGTAATTTGCTATTGCCGGTCGCTGCCCCTATTTAAGCCTGCCTTTTCCTGGTTACCCTGCCGGTTCTTTAGTGCCCATTGTCTATTGAGAAAGCGTTCCTGAAGCCTTGTTCTGATTCACTAAATTGGACCTGCGAGGGGCTTACAACCTCATTCGGATTCACGAGAGTGATGAATGGAAGACTGCCTTCAATACCCGCGACGGGCACTTCGAGTATCTTGTCATGCCCTTCGGACTCTGCAATGTACCTACCGTCTTCCAAGAATTTGTCAACGACCTATTCACGGATCTCCTGTACACATGTATAGTCGTTTATCTGGATGACATCCTGGTGTTCTCTACCGATCTTGAGTCCCATGTGCGACAGGTCCTCAAGCGGTTAAGGGCTAACTGTCTCTATGCCAAGCCCGAAAAGTGCCTATTTCATCAGAAAAGTCTTCCATTCCTCTGCTACGTCATTTCCGGCAAAGGCCTACAAATGGACCCCGTGAAATTGTCTGCCGTTCTACAGTGGTCACGACCTGTGGGTCTCCGAGCCATACAAAGGTTTTTGGGTTTTGCTAATTATTATAGACTTCATCCCATATTTCTCCTCGCTGGTATCACCTATAGTGGCACAAACCAAGAAGAATGCTAATCTGAAGCTCTGGCCGCCGTTGGCAGAGGAAGCCTTTTCTAAGTTGAATGCAAAACATACAAAAGAAATGGCCTCGGCATCACACTGCAAACGGCAATTAGTAGGTTAATGGATCCAAAGCTGCATACAAACTAACAAGCTGTGGTGCTCAGTGAATTAATAAAGAATAGTCTCTAAATATGACACTTGTAGAAAAGGAATAAAGAATATCTTTCATGGCACTCACCAATCTTCAAATAAAATGCTTTTTATTTTGGCTTCTTGTTGATACAAACAGGGCATTCGGAAATCAAAGCGACAGAAAGGCAGCAGCTGTTTCGCGTGCAACCATGCTTCCTGGTTGCACGCAAAACGACTGTTGCCTTTCTTTCGCTTTGATTCCCGTATGCCCTGTTTGTATCAACAAGAAGCCAAAATAAAAAGCATTTTATTTGAAGATTGGTGAGTGCCATGAAAGATATTCTTTCTTCTTTTCTACAAGTGTTTTCTAAGTTGAAGTCGGCTTTTGCCTCTGCACCCGTACTCTCCCGGCCAGATACGGAGAAACCATTGTTTCTAGGGGTCGGCGCCTCCTCGCCTGGGGCCGGGGCAGTGCTTACTCAAAAAGGGCCCAAAGGCAAGACCTGCACATGCGGGTTTTTTTCCAAAACCTTCCCGCCGCAGAGAGGAACTACTCCATTGGTGACCGGGAATTATTGGCCGTCAAGCTGGCCTTGGAGGAATGGCGCTATCTCCTCGAAGGAGCTTGTCACCCAGTCAACGTGTACACCGACCACAAAAATCTCCTCTATCTGCACATGGCCCAATGGCTAAATCTCCGGCAGGCCTGCTGGTCGCTTTTCTTTTCCCGATTTGACTTTCTCATTCATTTTCGCCCAGCTGAAAAGAATGTCAAGGCGGATGCTCTCTCCCGGGATTCGGACGTGATAGGGGATGAACCCGCACCACGGCACATTATCCCTCCCTGAACGACTAATCTCCACTGCACCGGTAGATCTTCATCAAATCCCTCCGGGCAAGACTTATGTTCGCCTGGCTCTGCGGAAGAGGATACTTAATTGGGAACATTGCTCTAGAATAGTTGGACATCCAGGGGTACAAAAGTCTTGCTCCCTGATCTCTCGCTTCTATTGGTGGCCTGACCTCATTAAAGATGTTTGTGCATTATGGCATCTTGCACTTCCTGTGCCCAGAACAAGTCTCCTCGTCACAAGCCGGCGGGTTTGTTTCAGCCACTACCAATCCCCAACTGCCCTTGGACTCATGTGGCTATGGATTTTATCACAGATCTCCCTCCGTCTTCCGGTAATATCATGGTGTGGGTAGTCACCGATCAGTTCTCAAAGATGGCCCATTTCTGCTCCTCGTCTTGACAGCCTGTTCTTGCAGCACATTTTCCGCTTGCATGATTTTCCTCTGCATATTGTCTCGGACCGTGGAGTCCAATTCGTGTCCAAGTTCTGGCGCTCCCTCTGTGCCCAGCTACAGGTTAAGCTGGACTTCTCCTTGGCATGCCATCCACAGACCAATGGGCAAGTGGAGCGGGTAAATCAGGTCCTGGGCAACTACCTACACCATTTCGTTTCGGCATGTCAAGACGACTGGACTAATCTGTTACCATGGGCCGAATTCTCATATAATTCCTTGGAGTCTGCTGGGTCCGCCCCCTTCTTCATCGTCTATGGACAACTTCCGCACCCACCCCTGCCTATCTCGGTGCCCTCTGAAGTTCCGGCTGTGGAGGATCTTGTCCGTGACCTAACGGCCATATGGGATCTCTGCAACAGGCTTCTGCCCGCATGAAGAGGCAAGCAGACAACCGGAGAAGACCTTCCCCAGTCTACTCTTCCGGAGACAAGGTGTGGTTATCAGCAAAGTAAATCCGCCTTAAGATCCCTAGCTATAAACTGGGACCCCGGTTCCTGGGACCATTCAAAGTTCTCAAGTGCATCAACCCAGTGGCCTACAAGCTTCGGCTTCCCCCTACGATGCGTGTCCCGAACTCCTTCCACGTCTCCCTCTTAAAGCCGGTGGTCCTGAATCGCTTCTCCCGGAAAGCTGCTAATTCGACTCCTGTAGCAGATGCCACCAACATCTTTACCATAAGAGAGGTCTTGGCCATGAAGACCATTAGAGGGAAGCATCCTTTCCTCATCGACTGGAAGGGGTTCGGGCCGGAAGAGAGGTCCTGGGAGCCAGAGGACAATATTCTGGACCATAATGTAATCTGGAAATTCCTTCAGGCCAGAAAGAGGGGGAGGCCAAAGGAGGGGTACTGTCATGGATGCCCCCGTGACCCTCATCCCAGGTGCACCCGTGCCCCGCTGCCGGGCGGCGCCGCAACCCGCATGTCGGGTCGCGGGCGTGCTCGTTCCTCCGCCGGTTCCCCTGCATACTTACCCGGCCACGCTCCTGCTGCAGTCTCTGTCCCACGGCGCGCGCAGTCCCGCTCCCTAGGGTGCACGCGCCGGCAGTGTTGAATTTAAAGGGCCAGCGCACCAGTACTTTGCTATTGCTGGTCGCTGCCCCTATTTAAGCGTGCCTCTTCCGGGTTACCCTGCTGGATCTTTAGTGCCCATTGCCTATTGAGAAAGCGTTCCTGAAGCCTTGTTCTAATTAACCGTGTACCGTACCGTTTGCCTCCGTCCCTCGACCACGAATCTTGCCGCCTGCCTTGACCTTCCTGCCTGTCCACGACCACGAACCTTGCCATCTGCCCTGACCAACCTGCCTGTCCCCGACTACGGGCCTGCCTTCCGATTTTGTACCACGATACACCTCGGCTGCCTCCGCAAGTAAGTCACGTCAGGGGTAGCGACCTAGTAGACTCCCGCCGCAGCACGTCCATCCCGCTTTGCGGCGGGCTCTGGTGAAAACCGGGACCTACTTAGATTCCGCTCCCTGGCGTGGCTTACGCCATCGCTTGTGGTGGTCCAGAGGATCCACTACCACTGCTCGTGATAGACATTGTGTGGGACGTCACGTTCTAGTTAGTATAACTTTGAGCCTGTGTTGGAGTAACAGGTAGTGACGTTTACCAGGACATCGAACCAGCAGTTAGACTGCAACTGGTGCATTGCATTTCAAGACTGAAACGCTAACCCCACTACAACCTCTTAACAATTCCAACCCTATCCCTAACTTAGGTTTAGAGATAAAATTACGGGTATGTTTAGGGATAATTTTAGAGAAAAAAAAAAACTGTGGACAAAGTTTTTTTCACAATTTTGGTTGAACCTGTGTAGAACCTATCAGTGTCCTATTTTAGTAGCTATTCCAATAAAGAATCCATTACAAGAAGTTTAATGACTATTTGGGGACTCATTGAAAATGTATTGAGTTCTATTTCTTAACCACAGTTATATTCATGTTATTTACATTTTGTCCCAATTATACTTCTAATGCTTCATACATTATGCTTTATTTCCTTTCCTTCTTCTTTATACATTTCATTACACTCTGACCCTGTTTATTAGCTTGTATTTCTGTTACACAGAATACTGCATATAACATGCATCTGTCCATTGCAGAATTGCATTGTTAATTTATAGTTGACATAAACTGCTTTGGTAACAGCTGTGTATATATGTATATTGGTTTTCTCTCCTTGTTCTAGTTTCACATTGTCGCTGTGCTATACACAAGCTAGGACCGAGAGGGTAGCCTTATTTATTGGTATTACAAAATCTTCCAAGTGCTGTGCCTGAAGTACTGAACCACACTATCTAAGCACCTAAACATTATTTATTTTTGGCAGAAATTATTAATTGTAAGAATTAAACGTATTTCATTAGTGACGAGATAACAGATCTATGATTACGTTGCGGTGCGTTGGCTGCCACAACCTTGACCAATTATGACTTTTTAACTTGGTCTAAATAAAGCTGCAAGCAAAGTTCTTATTTTTCTACTCTATGCTGTATTTTCTACTTTATTTTTGGAGATCTATGATTATGGTGAGCATACGTGGAAGTCTGAGGAACTGCAAATGCAACGCGTAACTTCTAAACATAATATATATCAAATATATATTACATTAATTTGAATGTGTGTTTTAATGTGTGTTAAATGTAGGTTTGGAATCCAATTCTCTTTCCTCCAGAAAAGTATTCATGGCTTCTTCTTCACTTACATATGGTGTTTGACCTTTGACCTTTGGCTCTGTCCCCGGATTCCGCCCCTTAGCTACCACCCCAACCTTCTTATATACATTTTAATATGGGTGTTCCAAAAATAGCTAGGCACGAGCTCTAATTAGTTCTCTAGTTATCCAAAATACTAGTGTAAGCATCTTTCATTTATAGCTATGAGTATGTATCTGTATTAATCCTGTGTGTGCATGTTAGAATGAGATTAACTGTGTACATTGTAAACTTATCAAATTATATTTAGTATTAATGCACAGAAATCCTGGACATATCAGAGTTATGGGTATAGTTAAAATATAACTTTTAATAACTCAATAAAAACACACCAAACCATGTAGATAATGTACGAAAAAATATATATGAAACTCGCTCCGACAAGGGCGACCCCGCGTCGGAACACCCTAACAACAATCAATAGTACCACAAGAAGAATACTAGACAGTTATAGAAATCACAGAGACAAAAAACAACGATAGCATCCACTCTTAATAACAGGACACCAAATTACTACAGACATAAGATATATCACATATAGAACATGGAACCATATCCAACGCGTTTCCCCCACACAGATGTTGTGGGTTCATCAGGGAACAAAATAATATATATGCATCTGTATAATATAGAGATAAGATATTATGCTTATGTCCCTTTAATAGTAAGAATATAAAGCCAGGTCCCAGGATCCTGTGATGTTCCACCAATAGTACTGCTAAGCAGGGTGATTTCCAGCAAGATAGATATAGCAGCAACCATACCCATAGGCATTAATCATGGTTTAGGTGTTTTTTTCAGTACTTCAATGGCGTTAATGCCGGGTAATTACATTGTGAGGGTCTCATCTACCCCTTATCTTTGAGAGGTTGTAGTTTTTTGTTTACATATCAGAGTTACAAATTTTTGTAAAGCCTCAGCAAAATGTATCTGCTGAGCGCTGGTGGACCTGAAAGTGTACTATACACTTCTATTAAACTCCCCCCCCCCCCCCCTCCAGTTTCTTACTCTTATCTATAGTCTTTTTTTTTTAGTCTCTGTTATTTATGAGGCATTTTCTACAATTTTTGTTGTAAACTGTATAATGTCTTGTGATATCATGCCACGTCTAAAAGAAGACAGAAGGCAATAACCTTGAGTGCAGCTAGTTTTGGTATGTTCTCCCAACACACAGAATATTACTCTGACTTTCTAGTATCTGCATATTAACTATATATTGTTTATGTATATCCTACCTGCACACTGTTGCCATCAACAAAGAAAAATAATTGAATAACTCATTAGCTGTAACTAAGAAACCTGAGACATACAACAACATTTTTGCAGAGTTTTTATGCTATGATCAGACTAAAGCATCTTGTGTAATGACAATGATTCATGGTTAAAATATATTTTTATGCATATTAGAAAGTGATATAGACTTGACACTGGAAAGACTTGTTGTGGATTATGGACATTTCTTATTTGTTAGCAATATATTTTGTAGTGCTGCCCACAAATGCATTGACGTTAATGTAGCAAGGCTCAGAATCTTAAAACACTAAAACTAATTTTATAGAAACTCAAAAAACACATCAAGATGGGCTAAGCACTCATAGATCATAAATAGAGTAAAGGTTGGGCTCAAATACACCCTTCATTACTGGAAGTAGCAGCATCAATCTCTGGGTAACTGCTACTTTTAACAAATGGAGGTCACGTCCAATGTCACTTTCAGTAACCAATGTTGAAGTAAGAGAAAGTGACGTATGCTCCAGCATAGTTCTCAACGCCAAAGTGGTTCAGAACTATGGTGAAACATGAATCCATAGCCCCAGTGATTAGCTGTTAATATGTAGGTAAGGGTAAATGAAGACTATGACCAAATACATTGCTATGTTGATTTAGCTTTGGACAGGAACTAAAAAGGATTTTATCTACTCTTATAGTACAAAAGTTTCCCTGGTTATCAACCACCTCTCCCTGCACTCTCTTATCTCTCATTGCTCTAAGCTGCCATTAGTCAGTCAGTCCAAACACGGTGAGTCACTCCCTGCTGAGTCTTATCTTTAGCACAAAAGCTTGCTTGAGATAATGACAAGTTTTGAAACTTAGAGCTCTGTAGTCTTGTACACTGCTATTTATAAATCTCTGGCACTCCTGTCACCCTAATAGAATCAGCTAGGAATAACAGAACTGATATGCCAATTACTGCTATAGACCCACCCACAGTCTAACCAGGAAGTGTAAGTCTGAAGCTGCCTGTGGTTCTGTAAAACAGCATAGTTTGAAAACGCCTTTTTGAGACTTGATGTAACTGCCCTATAGTCACTTAAACTGTCTGAAAAGAGCCCGAGTAAAACTGGTATTTAGCACTATATGGTGACTACATGGCAATAATATTGGTAGTAGTGTAATGGGTTATATTCAGTAACAGTCTGTTTGTATTGCTCAATCACTTAGGGTGATGATGAGGTAGCGCTAATATGGCATTATTATTTGACCCTTGTATATTGTTGTCATTGGAAATATTGTTCTCGCTATACTGGCTTGGTCAGAAACTGTATAGTGATGATATTGGTTCCTTATAGTGGTGTTATTTCAGAACTACACAGTTTTTATCTAGAGGCTTCATACACAGAAAATAGTTATGGATATTTATATATTTTTATCTATATAAAATGTATTATGGGGGAGGAGGAATGTTTCTAGACCCTAGCAATGCCACTGTTGTTTTGGCACTAGTCTCTTGGAGGATGCTGCACTGCTGGCTAGTGTAGGGTATGTTCACATGGTAATTGCGGATTTCTGTGTGAAATCTGTATGCATTCCACATCAGATTATATGTTGAGGTAAATCTGCTCCATACTTTATAACTTTACATTATTTTTTCTGAACGGTCACCTCTATATAAAAATACCCCAAAAAACAGAAATGTCTTTTTTTTCGAGTACTCCACTGCAGGACTAGCCAGTAAAGGACTTAAAAATGAAAGAATAATGAGATGATCACCAAAACCACGTTGAGCAGTTGTGGGCCTTCTTAAATGGGAGATTTACAGTGGAGGAAAACAGTACACCTCTCTGAACAGTGTCTGTGAGGCTGTGGTTGTTGCTGCACAAAAAGTCGATGGTCAACGGATTAAAAAGACACACTCCGTGGATGGAAATCTTATGACTCTTAAGAAGAGAGGCTATATTGGTCCTTCATTTTTCTTTAAAATGTCAGAAATCTTTGTAAATTTTTAGTTGTTTTTTATTTTTATTTAACAGATTAAAATAAACAAGTGAGATGGGAAAATTTTGTATAATAATTCTGCACATTAAGGGTATGTTCACACAGTGTATTTGCGGCGCGTACAGTATGTGCCGCAATACGCGCGTACTCCCAAAGCACGGGGGGGCCAGCAGCCCGCCGACCCTATTGACATGCATTACTCGCAGCGCGTAATCGCCGCGAATAATTGACATGTCACTTATCTTCCCGTGCGTACAATACGATTCTATTGTACGTGTGTGTGTGGGGGGAGGGTGGGGATGAGGCGTAATCCATAGTTCTCTATGAGAGCTATGGATTACCGTAATTGTGGGGTGGATTTCGCCACATATTAAGCACAATAAGGGGAAATATGCCTGAAATTATGCGGCAAAATATGCTGTGTGAACATACCCTAATAGCTGCACACATCGATATTCTCCTAAGAAAACCAAAACTTCATTTTTACTTTCTTACATATTCAGGTTTGAGGTTTATTAACATTTTCGATTGCCTGACGGCAATGGAAGGGAGAATATCGATCAAAATGTACCACCAAACCTGTGACTTACCTCCGCTACAGTGACAAATTCCTGGTCCCCTGGGCTGCAGGTAGGACGGCCCTACTTAAATTCCATGGTGACTTCAATAACTTTCACCCCACCATCAGCCTTAAACTTAGCTATTCAGATAGTGAAATCCACTTTCTGGACATAACTATACAAATTAAAGAACACCAGTTACTCATACAAAAATATACCACAAATCAACATAACTGCTTACCTAAAAAATTACAGCTTCTGCCTCAAACACACAAAATAATCTATTAGATACAGCCAGGCTATACGACACTGTCATATCTGCTCAGACAAAGACGACTTGAACAAGCCCCTCCTGGATCATAGGATTAAATTCATCTGACAGGGCTACAAACCAAAGGTGATAGACATGACAACCAAATAAGCAAAACAGCAGCCATCAACAGTCTGCTCCTATACAAATATACTCAGGATGAAGTCTGTGTGCATCTAGTTGTCAGCTACAATCCACAACTGGAGATTCTATGAAGAATATTCATACCACCGACAATGTACATAACCACAGTCACTGCAGGTGCACAGAATCATGGGTGCATTTTCCTGCAGGTTTTCCAGTGTATCTAATAGTGTGTGTGTGCAATGTCCCCCCCCACAGGTTTCTATGTGGACAAACAGGATATAGAGGATTTGCGGGTTATAGTTTTAGTGGACCATTTCAAGATGCAGAGGAAAAGGAAATAATGGGAATGTAAATTAATGTAAAATTCTCAAACTTTGTAAAATGGGCTCAATAACTAAACTAGCTTCATTTCACACTGTGTGTAAACTGGTCTGTCTCTAGAGGCCACAAATTACCACCGGTCAGCAAACAGATAATGTTCCTCTTGTCAAGCCTTTTATTAAAGCTTTTAAGATCCTTTGAAGACTATTGTCTATCACTTTTTAGTGTCTATAAAAGTCTGTGCATTTTCATTGTCTTGTATAAAATCATGTCTCACAAAGAGAGTCAGGACTCTTAAAAGCTTGCCATCAAATATACTCAGTTAGCCTATAAAAGGTTGATTTCTTAATTCTTCCACTACTTTCTACGGCTGATACGGTACAACATTATTTGATTAGAATTTCAAAATAACTAATGAGAAATCAAAATAATATTTCATAAAAATCACACTTACTTTATTAAAAATCCTTTTAAAAGTGCAAGCGGTGTGACAAGCATGTCGACACAATGACCATCCCTAAAAGACTCTTGTTCCCAGCATAACCTGTCTTACTTAAAAACAATGATTGGGACCAATTAGAAATGTGGGTCTAACAAGAGGAAGGCATAGCCAGAAATTTGCATAAATAAAGGAGGAAAAAAGACAAGCATACTTAGCTTATTCCATAGATATTACAGTTTCACATTATATGCTTCCTACAATTATACCATTAGTAAAAACACATCAGATCATTTCTATAGTTAAAGGGGTTGTCTCACTACTAGGATCGCTTTTTATGTTAAAGATCTTGCAAAAACAAGTCACTTTGCAATATGTGCCCATTACCAGTGTCCTACCTATTCTGAGATATCCCCTCTTGTATGGGCTGCATCAGCTCCTCTGGTTACTATAGCTACAGACCTGTTTGATTTCGCCTAATAGGCTGCTAGCACTGGTTGCTATAGCTACAAACCTGGCTTCTACTGCAGCCTAGTGGAAGCCAGTAAACACGCCCCTGAATTCAAAATGAAACCAAGAAAACAGGACTAAGGTGAGAGGAATCAATGTAGTGAGACAACCCCTTTAAGTCCTCGCAGCACACGTGTATCTAATTCTACGCCTCTCTATTGTGTACAGCAACGGCCCCCAACCTTTTTTTCCACCAGGGACCGGTTTTATACAAGACCATTTTTCCATGGCCCAGTGGGAGTGGGGTTATCAGGGGTGTGGTTATGAGGTGAGGGGTTATGGAGGAGGTTGGATGTTTAGAATCACACAAAAAGAAACAAAACACCACAATAAAGTGTATACTGTGTTATTTGGGGGTATAGTATAGGGGAACCAGTATTTTATAACTGCAGACGGATTGTCAGCTCTGTGGGTCAGTATTATATTAATGCTGATCTACAGAGCTCACAACCAGTCTGCAGTAATATTGATCAGCTCTGTGGGTCAGCATTATACATGTTTATAATATACTGTACATATGTAATCAGCTCTGTCATTATAGGTATATGCCCCCTGTAGTCATTATAGGTATATGACCCCTGTAGTCATTATTCGGATGTGTCCCTGCAGCCATTATAGATAGGTATGTGCCCCCTGCAGCCATTATAGATAGGTATGTGCCCCCGCAGCCATTATAGAAAGGTATGTGCCCCTGCAGCCATTATAGGAAGGTATGTGCCCACAGTAAATAGCCACGCTAATTAAAAAAAAAAAAGAAAGTTACTCACCTTTCCCAGTTCTTCAGAGCGCTGTTTTCCGGGGCCCGGGCGTCTGGGGAGACCCAGGGCACAGGGGGTGTGATCCCCTGCTTCTCACACTCCCCTGCGTCGTCATGCGTAATAGCACTCCTGAGCACTGTATTTTCAAAAATGGGGAAACGGGACGGTAATTAACCGCCCTGCTTTCTTTAGAAGTAGCTGACATTATGTTGCGCTGAAACTCTGCGCGGCCAGATTTTAACAGTCGCACAGAGTAGATGTCGACTGCCAGGACTGATACAATCAACGGGCAGTCAGCAGAGGATGCGCCACGACCTGGTGCCGGTCTGCCGGGCCGACATTTGGTGACCCCTGGTGTACAGCATACTGACAATCCCCTCCTCTTTTTGGTGCATTAACCAAAGAACTGAAATGAACTGATGTTAGCTTTATGAATTTCTATAAAATGTTTCGCTGCACCTGAGGTGTGTGTCTGGCTCTTTTCAATCCCCCTCAGGTGTTCAGCTATTCTACTTTTTAGTTTACTGATGCTGCAGCCTGTATAGTATGTTGCAAATCATGCAGTAAATGGCATAAATTATGTGCGTTGTGTCACAATTTATGAAGTTTTTCATATTTAAATTTTATTGGTATTTTTCTTAATGACAAATTTTTTCCGCATAATTGCACATTTTACATCGTGCTCTTCCACATCTAAAAAAAAAAACTTTGGGACAGCCAGGTGCATTTTTCATCTACTGATGACTACTGATGACTGGCAGAAAGGATATTACCAATTTTTTTATTTCTCTAAGTCACATGGGATGATTTAACAAACAACAGTGAGGTGAGCAACATATGTGCTTATTAGAGAGGGGGAATTTCCCGAAATTCGGTTCGTTCCTTCCCCGGATTTCTCACAAAAAATAACTTCGTTCCGAATTACTCGGGACGAATCACTTTAAAAAACAGTTTTCCGGGGCTCCCCGAGCCTCGGGGTCTGTAAACGTTGTGCCATGAAAAAAAATTTACAGGGGAGTTGGGTTTGGTTTCATCAATGTTGTGTTTTGTTGCACGCGAGATGGGCCCCGCTCTTGATCGCTTCCTTTAAAAAATTCCCTGGGCACTTAAGAGGCAAAACTGACCAAAAAATGAGGGGGAAGGTTACCCGAAAAAGTTATGCGAGCGCAGCGGGAAAAAACAACTGAGGCTGGGTGGCAACATCGTGACAGAGGTGAGGTGAGGCGGCAGCCACACGCATGGGTCAGGAGTGGCACAATGATATTCGGGGGGGTGGCAAAAACAGGGTAGGCCACAGAGGGGCACAATGCACTTGTGTAGGTTACGGCAGCACCCCAAAGCCCCCCGGGGGTCAACAGGGGAAATGCGAGTGTGTAGGTCAGGCATCACCCACCACAGTTGGGTAAAAGGTGGACAATGACGTGTGTGGTCACGGCGCCCCACAGCGCAGCGAGGTCAGACGGGGCAAAATGCACAGTGGTAGGTCAGGGTAGCGCCACAGCAGCAGCATGGGGTCGCCCTGGCCAATGACTTCTGGAGGTGGAAAAAGGGGAGTGGCCACAGAGTGGGACAAGGGCACAGTGTGTAGGTCCGCTTCCCACGCAGCGCATAGGTCGACAGGGGCCAATGACATTGGGGGGGGTAAAACGGGGTGGGCCCAAAAAGGTGGGACAATGCATGTGTGGGGGGTCACTCAGACCCAACCGGAGATGAGGTAACGTGGCACTACATTCTGGGGGTGGAAAAAACGGAGAGGCCAGAGGGGGGCAAGCACAGTGTTGGGTACGGCATCACCCGCGCAGCATGAGGCCAGTGGCAAAATAAACAGTGTTAGGTCACGGAGCAGCCACAGCAGCAGATGGGGTCAGACAGTGGCACATGACATGTTTTGTCACAGCCAGCCCACAGCGATGAGGTCAGACTTGCAAATGCATTCTGAGGTGGTAAAAACGGAATAGGCCACAGGTGGGCCAATGAAAAGTGTGGGGTCTGGCACAGCCCCCGCAGAGCATGAGGCAGAAGTGGACAATACTTCTGGAGGTGGTTAAAACAGGAGTAGGCCCAGGGGGACAATGACACAGTGTGTAGGTCCGGCCAGCCAAGCACAGCATGAGGTCAGACAGTGGCCAATGACATTTGGGGGGAAAAAACAGGAGTAGGCCACAGAGTGGAATGACACAGTGTGGGGTCACGGCAGCAGCCCGCACAGCATGAGGTGAAGTGGACAATGCATTGGAGGTGGAAAAAAACGGGGTAGGCCACAGGTGGGACAATGCACGGTTTTAGGTCACGGCATCAGCACACACAGCATGAGGTGACAGGGGAAAAGGGGTTTTTGGATGGTAAAAACAGGAGTGGCCACAGAGGGGACAATGACACAGTGTGGAGGTCCGGCAGCAGCCACGCAGCAGCATGAGGTCGACGTGCACAATACATTCGGGGTGGAAAAAAAAGGAGTGGGCCCACAGGGGGGAAAATGAAACGTGTGGGGCCGGCGGGAAGCCACAGGCCAGATGAGGTGCGTGGCACATGACATTCGGGGTGGAAAAAAACCCAGGAGTAGGCCACGAGTGGGGACAATGACACGTTGGAGGTCAGGGGCCCCGCCCCGCGCAGTGGGTTGACGGGGCCCCAAGACATTCTGAGGTGGAGAAACAGGAGTAGGCCCAGAGTGGGACAATGACACGTGGTGGCAGGGCTCACCCACGCGCAGATGGGTCAGACAGTGGCACAATGACATTTGGAGGTGGTAAAAACAGGAGTAGGCCACAGATGGACAATGAACAGTGTGGGGTCCGGCGCAGCCACGCGCAGCTGAGGTCAGCAGTGGCACAATGACATTCTGGGGTGGCAAAAAAGGAGTAGGTCCCCAGGTGGGCAATGACACAGTGTGTAGGCACGGCACACCCACAGCAGCAGCATGAGGTAGACAGTGGCACAATGACATTCTGGAGGTGGCAAAACGGGACTAGGCCACAGAGGGCACAATGAAGAGGTGGGGGTGACGGGGGCGGAGCAAAGCATGGGTCAGAGAGTGGCACAAAACACGTGTGGGGACGGCAGCAGCCACAGCACAATAGGTCAGAAGGGGCACAATGAAGAGGTGGAGGTGGGGGCAAAACCAGCCCCTGGAAAAGGGGTTGGGGCGATGGAAACTGTCGCAGTGTGGGGCATCAGGCGGGGGGCGGCTCCTTTATGTGAGGCAGGTAGTTTAAAACCCCAAATCATTTCTCAAGTTTGGGGAGGGTCGGTAGTGTCTGACGCCTAAAACTTTGGGGGTGGAATCGTGGGCCGATCCCCCCCTGATTCATTTTACAAAGGTCAGTCGTTCCACATTTCCCCGGGGCAAGCGGTTTCCCTTGGGGGAACGTGGCCCCCCCGCACTGAAACCCGCTTGATGCCACACTACTGGTTTTGGGAGGACAGCTTTCCCGCAAACTCGGCAAGTTGCGGCCACACATCCCGGGCTTTCCCAGTAGCCAGGGATCTTATTCTGGGGTGGAGGGCTTTCCCAATAGGCCACCAAACCTGTTGGTTTCAGGGTCTGCTCCAGGCCTGCGCTGTGCTTGGGGCGCCCTTTTCACTAGGCGGGGAAGGAAGTGTCATCATACTCCAGATTGGTTTCTGCTGATGGAGCTGTACTGCTCCGACCCCCCCCCCCCCCCCTTCCCCCCAGCCGCGGTATAGTACGTGAGCGTGAAGCCCCCGGGCAGACTATCAGAGGAGGGACGATGCCGCACTAGGCACACCCAAAGACTCCGGAGGGTTTTCCCCTTTGTATTTGAGTTTGTCCTCCGTCTCAATGCGGGGGAAAAAGGGTCCCCCTTTTGGCCGGTAGCGAGGGTCCAATAGAGTGGAGAGCCAGAAGTCATCCCTTGCCGGGTGCTGACTATTGGCATGTACTGCCCGCAAATCACCTGCTGCGGCCATTGACAAGTGATCCAGGGGCTCCTGCCCATCTCCCTGTATCGCCCGGGCTTGCGGGTCTCGCCTTCTTCCTCATCTCCATTACCTCCTCCAGCCTCCGGGTCTCCCCTTTTTGTCCCTGGGGAGAAAATCCACTCATTTCACCCCGACATGCTTCTGCTCCAATGTCCCCTCCCCTCCTCCTCTTCCCTTCAGTCCCCCCCCGGACCCTGTGGCCCCGGATGTAGTCGCCCCGTCTCCGTCCCCTGCCCCGAAGATTTTTTGCTCTGTTCAGACATGAAGCAGTGGGAAGACGTTATTCACCCCTAGTCCTGGCACTGACAAATAACGTGGCCTCCCGATGGCCTAAAAAAAGGGAGGGGTCACGCATAGCTGCCCCCGGCTGACATAAAGTTAAAGGGGGACCTTTTCCGCTGGATCCTCAAAAAATCGTTAATGGGCCTTTTTCTGTTATACAGTCGGTCAACTTGCAGGTTGGAATTCCAAGGGTGGAAAAATCGCATATCAGCGTGTGTTGGGGGGGCCCCTTCTGCCGTACAAAACGAGGAGGGTGTTTTGGCTTTTTGGAAAGGTGAAGTGCAGCACAGTTCCCCGGCCATTTTTGAAGTTTGAAAATGGGGGAAGACTTCAGGAAAATTTTCACAAACCGTTGAACACAGCGCCTGGGGCGCATGGACCATCCCCCCTTGGGTTTAGCACGGAACCCAAAAGTTTCCCCCCATTGTCCGCACCCTGATTTTCCCATTTGCAGTTGGGGGGAGAAAGCCAACATCGTTTTTGTGCATGACGCGGAGCGTTTCCCCCCCGGTGACTTCGTTCGCCAAGGCAAGCCGGGAAACTGCGTGACCCCCCCTGTGCCCTACAACATGTGGATGATGGAGCGACTTTTTGGAGGCTGGTGGGGGGGGGTGAAGGAGGAGGAGGCGGACATTGGGGCAGGACCCCCAGTTTGAAAGTGGAGGGGAAAAGCGGGCGGGCTCCTGTCCCGTTGTGGTGGGGCTGGCCGTAAACACTTCCCCAGTGGGCCCTAAAGGCATGTATGGCCCCCACCGTTTTTTACTCTCCCGGCTCCGACGCCGTGCACCTTGGGGCAACATAAGCTCAAGGATGGGCCCCCCTTCTGTTCCATATTTATGAAGGCGGTATTGCCTTTTTGGAAAAAAATTACGGCTTTGAACTCTTATCTCGGCTCGGCCAAAACCTTTGTTTTGACGGTGCAGAGTCCACCATTTGGAAAGGGAGGGACTGCAGAACCAACAACTTGGACAGGAGTATGGTCAGTTTCTGCACCTTAGGATGGTTGGACGCATACTATTGTCTCTTTGCAATCGCCTCGCTGAACGACTGCTGGCGCCATGAGTAGCGAGGAGCAGGAGCATCTGGACCGGGAGATGATGTCAAAGAGAAACAGCTCCCTTCTGCAGAGGTGGGGGAGCCTTGACCTGCTGCAATGGCATGCGTGCCACTGGGCGCTGCTGCTGCTGCTGTTGCTGCGGCGGCAGGAAGGACACCACCCTCTGAGTCACGTTTCTCCCAGGCCACCGGATGGTAACGCTGCATGTGTTGACGCAGGGCCGTGGTGCCAACGTTAGCTCCCTGGCCATGCTTCACTTTCTGCTTACAGATTCTACATATACCCATATTTAGCTCCTCCGGTGTCTTAGCAAAGAACTGCCACACCGCCGAGTATCGGATTTTACCGGCAACGCTCCGCAATGAGCGACTACTGCCGCCGCTGCCTCGCTACAGCCCCTGTGCCGCTACTTTCTTGGACTGCGAAGCGGTTTTCTACCCCAGGCGCTTGGCCTCCCGACCTCACACTGCTGCTATCCTGCTGACTCACGGCCACACGGACCCACTTGTGGCTGCGCCGCTGCCTGACGCGCAAGCTGACGCCCTCTTCTCCTGACGATGATGAAGCCCTTGCTTCGCCCGGCTCCAAGTGCGGTCGGCTACATCATCATCTATTTGTGTTTCATCGTCACTGCTGTCCTCATCACTGGTCTGGTATGCAGAGGCTGACCCCTCACATACATGACCGCCATGCCACTCTCACATCTATACTTTGCCGCCTACTGCAAGAAGCAGGGGATATTGGCCCCATTTCTTCGCTGAAAAGTAGCTGCTTACTGCCCTCCTCAAATTGTTCATCCTCGCTATATAGTGGCGCTGAGCCCAGACCACATAGTAGATCTCTGGCTGAGGGAACCGGATGGGACAGAGGCGGGTTGAGGACAGGTGAGGGCCGCTGACCTGCTCCCGGGCCATGCCAACTAAGGGTTGTGTCTGACGTTCCCACCGACTCTTGGCTGGGGTTGTCAGATTTCATCTGGAAGGAAATGGATGACCTAGTCAACCAATCAAGAACCATTGGGTTTCTGAACAACACACGGCCGCTAGATGACAGCGGCAGTTGTGGCCTCAACGAGTGAACCCTGGTGCGACGGACACTTGCTGTGCTGTAACCTCGGCCTGCTCCAGGAATATTTGTGCCTCTGCCACTTGGAGGTGAAGAGCCTGCGACCTCTCTGTCTGACATGCTGTTTGTTCTAAAATGTACAGACACTGTTTGATGAAGATATCTGTATATGATAAATACATACCCTGTGTTTGACTCCAAATGAACCCACTAAGAAGCTTCGGTAACCCTTGGATATAATTGCGCTCCCAAATGGCAGGAAAATTGCTTGTATGTGCCGTTTAAAAACTTTGTGTATTTTATGAATCTAAAAGCACAACAGGCTTAATTAACCTTCGGATATGAAGTATTGCTACGAATTTTTCTGTGGCGGTGAAA
>JAODAL010054121.1:0-24833 GCA_025379985.1 Phyllomedusa bahiana | reverse complement strand
TTTGTTTTCTACCCCAACAAAAAAAGGGAAAAGATACATTTTTGAAAAATTCCCTTTGCTTGTGAATTAGGCAAAAAAAAAAAATTTTTATATTTATTTGGCGTTGAAAAAAAAGGTTTTTTTTTGGTCGGGCCACAAAAAGCAAAAAAAAAAACGCTTAAAACCCTGGATGAAAATTGCCCCCAAAGAATTGGGCCGCCCCAAAACTTTTGCGTTTTTAAATTGCTTTGTTTTCAAACCCCAAACCACAACAAGAGATACAGTTGAATTGGGCCTTTGCTTGTGAATTAGGCTACCAAAAAAATATATATTTTTTGGCGTTGGGAAAAAAGGTTTATTTTTGTCAGCACACCAGCAAACAACGCAAATTTAAACCCCCCTGGATTTTAAATTGCGAAATAGAATTCAGCACCCAAAAATTTGAAGTGGTATTTGTATTGTTAAAAACCCCGGTTTTTTTAAAATTGAAAAACAACGGAACTGGTTAGATCCCATTTGGGGATTTGAAATGTTTTGCAGTTTGCAGTGGAACGAAACCAATGGATTTCAGACCCAAATTCCCCCAAAAAAAAATCAGAAATAAAACCTTTCAGAGAAAAAAGTCTTTTGGGGACAAGCTGAGACCCCCCCCCAAAAAAATCCCCTTTTTAAAAAAATAAAGGTCTTCAGAATGCGTTTCACCGCAGCGCCCCTTTCCCCCTTTCAGTACAGTGAGGGGAAAGTGTGAGCTCCCAGCGGCCCGCCGAGGGTCTTATATAGTGCGGTGACGTCACGAATCCGGGGTCTCTGTTTGGGTTCATTCTTGAAAATGTCATCCCGGGCCCTATTGCCCTTCTTCCCCCCCAAGATTTGCTTTGCCCCATGTGCGCTATTTTGCTCCCCACCCCTTTTAAATCAATAAAAAGCACATTTCCCTTTTCCCCCAAAGCCCCCCAAAGGTTCGCCCCTTCGGTCCCAAACCCGAATTTTTTCCCTTAAAAAATTTTTAAACGAAATTCCATTCGTTGAATCAATTCGCCCACTTAATTTTGACCAATTTTAAAATTTCACAATATGTATAAATTATATTTTTCCTGGATGAAAAGTAAATTTTTAATTTTAGTACATTAAACTCAATATTTAACCTAAAGGATTTTAAACCCTTTCCCAAACCAAAATCCATTTTTAAGTTTTTTCCTCCTCAAATTTTTTCTGGGTTTCTCCTCCTTTCTCGGGGGGTTGCGACATGGTCAACCCCCTAAATCTAACTGTGGGGTTTGGAATGACCTACTTCAAAAAAAAATTGTTTCGCCCCCGGGAAAAGGTCCCAGCATACGCCCTGGGGGATAGTGCTTTTTTTTGTTTGTTTTTCCCTTTTCCCTTATTCCATATTTTGGTCCCCCCACATAAACAAAACTCCCAGGGCCCGGTGATATATATACCACTACGCCCGAAGGGAAAAGGTGTATCTCCCATGTAATTTTAATGATCTGTCCGGGAAACGGGGATGAGGAAAAAAAATCACCTTGAAAAAGATTTTACAATTAAAAAACAACTTGGGAAAAGGAAATTAAAAAATTTGGGTTTGGTGTAAATAAGCCCTCCCTTCATACCCCCCTTTTAAAAAAACAATAAGATCTCACCCCCCCTGCCCCGGAGATTTCTTTTCCCTTTGGCAAATGGGCCAACCCGGGGGAGTACAGAAAAAACTCTGGAATATCGGGGGAATCCCTTTTTGCATTTAAAATTTCCATTCCTGTCTCAAACCCAAAAAAATTCTTATTAATTTAATTCACTGTATGTGGGTGCCCAAAAAGGGAAATACGGTTATTTTTTGGGGTTATTTTGGGGGACCAATTTTTCCCTCTTTTTCCATTTTTCTTTCTTTTTGATGTTTCTTGAGTGGTTTTTGGGGGTAACCCCTGCTTAAAAAATTTACCCCAAATCCCTTGAATCCCGGGTGTAACTCTTTCTTCTTAAGATACCCCCTCCTGACTCCATTTAGTTGACTCCACGGTAAGGTATAAATTCATATTTTCTAGGATGGGGCATTCCCATTTTTTCTAACAGTTTTGGACCCGGTCATAACAAAAAATCTGTTTAAAATGGAACCCTTAAAATTATAAAAACCAGGGTGTCCAAAAATTGTATAGAGTGTTCTGACACAACCTTGGGTAAATTGCAAACCTAGTCTAAAATTTTTTTAAAGATAGTCTTTGGAAATAAAACCAGATTTCAAACGTCCCATTTCCAGATTAAAAATTTAAAAATATATATAAATGTTGCGCCCCCCCGGGCCAGGTTTGGCCCCGAGTAGATAAAATGGAAAAAAACACAGTCTCCCTCAAGGGATCCCTAAAAATGTTGGAAATTATGTGGGGGGTACATTGGCCCCCCTTGGCAGTCCCCCTCTTTGTAGAAAAAATTTTGCCCATTGAAGAGGAAAAAATTTCCCTCCTAAAGGGCCCCTTTTCAGGGGTGAGTAAAAAATTAAATTTCCCTGGGTCAAACCTGCACTGGTGAGCCCCACAAAACACCCCCCCAATCCCTTTGTCGTTAATTGACGTATACAATGATAAAATTTTAAAAAAGAAAAAAAAAAAAAGACTGTTAGGTACATTTTATTTCCCGCAATCCCCAAAAGGGAAAAATCCCCCTGTGTTTTTTAAAGAAAAAGAGGGGGCCCAAAGAGGTGGAAAAACCCCCCCCCCGTTAATCCTTTCCCCCCCAAGAAAATAGCAATTTTGCTAAAGACGGGAGTTTCCCCAGATACTAGGGGGTCTCCCCGGGGGTTACCCAGATTTTTATGTTTTTGGTAAAGACATATGGGGACCGGGGTCACTGGGGTTGACATGATTTTCAGAAAGTTCCCCATCTTTCATCTTTATTTTTTCCCACGTATAGCTCGGGTAAATTTAAAAAAAATTGGGAATCTCCCCCCTTTTATATAAAATTTTGGTTGTGTTTTTTTGAAATTAAACCCCAGAGTAAAAAAATTGGGGAAAATAGATCTTTTTGTTCATTTTTGGTTTTCCTGCCCAATTAAAACCCAATTGCCCCCCCTTTATCCCCCCGGTTTAAACCCACCAGTGTATGGTTATTATAAGACCCTTCAAAGCTTCCCTCTCTCCTCTTGAAAAATTTCCCAATTTTTTGGGGAACCTTTCCCAAAACTTTCCTCCGAAACCCAAATTTTTCGTCAATTTTAAATATTTTTTAAACCCTATGGTTAGATTAAAGGCCCGGCCAAAAATTTCCCCCTTTTCTTACTTTTTAGTTCAAAATCCTTCAAACAGACATTTTGCATTATCCATGTTAACCTTATTACATTTGTTTTCCCTATCATGAAAAAGAATCCCTTTAAACCCGAAACCCCTTCTAAAAAAATTTTTTTGGCAGATCTATTTCAAATTGAAATTTTTATCAAAGAAGAGCAGATAAAAAGAAAGTCCCTTATTTAAAAAACCCAATTTCTGTATCCGAAAAATGAAAACAGGGGAAAAAATATTGAAAACCCCAGGTTTCCTTTATTGATTTAATTTTGAGGATTTTTTGGGGGGTCACCCTTTGGGGAAAGCCCCTCCATTGTTTCAAAATAGTTGGTTTTGGGAGGCAGTTTTTTCCCTTGTCTTACTTTGGCGGTTTTTTGTTTTTCCCGGACCGCCCCCCCTTGACTTCCCCGCCCCTTGGGGATTCTGAACTTCTAAAAAATCTGATTGCAGTGACTCATCAGTGAAATCTGAATTCGCTGTAGTATAACCAAATTTGGTATGTCTAAACCTCCGAAATCTCCTCCTTCCTTAGATATTCTGATTATGATGACCTTGCCAATTATAAATCTTACCTTGCTGGTAATCCTCCAAATCATGGTGCCATTTGTCACGTTTTAGCCTTTCAATCTCCATTCTGTGTCTTGATAACCTTTGAGAAAGTTTATCTTTGAAATTTGCAAATTCACTTGCTGATAATAACGTTGCAATTTGATCCTCCAATAATCCCACATTAGACTTCAAAGACACCAACTCTTTCTGTAGAAATTCTGCATTCAATAAAATCACATCAAATGCATACAGTATTTATTATTAATCAGTTCAAATTTCTTGCAGAATGTCTCATCATGGAGAAAAAAGGTTGGTCTCAAATTAGAGCGCATTCCCCTCGGTATGCGTTGGACTTTATAGTATTCCAGTAGAGTCTTCAAGTGTAACTCAATAGTGGTCATACGTTTCATATCTTGTTCATATTTCCTCTTCAAAACCTCAATCGAGGGTGAACTCAAGAAGGACATATCACATCCAGCAGTGGATAACAATTTCTGTATGTCATCTTCAGTACTCACACGGGATTAGCCAAGTAAGAGGTTAGTAGGACATGGGACACCAGAATTATCCTCCAATGGATTGGTCCCTCGTGCTCATTCCACAGGCTCCATAACGTTTAAAAGTGTAGTTTGGACAGCACAGAAGTCCTCTTTCAAAACCCTCACAACACTTTAGATGCAGCAGATCACCCCAAAGTGAGGAAGGCCCATTCCTCACATCAGTCGATCCAAATAAGGTAGCAAACGGGTGTCAGCATAAGTGTTCCTTTTATTCACGAATCCAGAGTACAGAGATAAGCAATGTTTCGACCCACACCCGGGTCTTTGTCAAGCATAATAACAATGAGTGATACATACATATTTAAGTGTATCCAGTGGTACCAACAAATTCAACTTATCCAATAATATCACATTGTATTAATTAAAACAATCATCATCTGTGTAACATTATGTGTGTGCCAATCAAATCGCACTCATTGTGACAAACATAGTAATACACCAATCGATGAACAATTAGTAAATTAAAAACATACCGGACCAGCGTGATCACCGATCGAAATCTCCATAGCGTCCTTGCAGCTTTCTTTCAGTCCGGTCTCTTCTTTTGATAACTTTCAATTTGAAATAGATCTGCAAAATTTCTTTAGAAGGTTGCGGTTAAAGGCATTCTTTCATGATAGGAATACAGAATGTAATAAGGTTAACATGGATAATGCAACTGTCTGTTTGAAGGATTTAGATCTAAAGAGTAAGAGTGATTTTTGTCCGCCTCATTCTAACCATATTGTTGAAACATATATTAAGTTGACGAAAGATTTGTTACAGGAGGTACGATTGGAAGAGGTTCGCAATAAATGGAAATTATCAAGAGGAGAGAGGGAAGCTTTGAAGGATCTTATGAATAACCATACACTGGTGATTAAGCCGGCGGATAAAGGGGGAGCAATTGTTGTAATGGACAGGACACAATATGAACATGAGATCTATCGCCATTTAGGTGACTCTGAGGTTTATGTACCATTAACACCTGATCCAAAATTTGATATAATGAGGGAGATCAATGTTGTTATTGACAGAGCTATACGTGAAAGAATAATTGATGATAAGATGGGTAACTTTCTGAAAATCATGTCACCAGTGACCCCGGTCCTATATGTCTTACCAAAGATACATAAAGATCTGGGTAAGCCTCCGGGGAGACCCATAGTATCTGGGAGAGGCTCTGTCTTCAGCAACATTGCTATTTTTCTTGATAAAGTATTAAGTAGGTTTGCCACCTCTGCCCCGTCTTACATAAGAAACACAGCGGATTTCCTTCTGAGATTGCGGGAACTACCTGTACCTAATCAGTCTTTCTTTTTTGTTTCTTTTGACATTGTATCATTGTATACGTCAATTGAACATACAATGGGATTGGAGGCGGTGTCTGTGGCGCTCACCAGTGCAGGGTGTGATCCGAGGTATTCACAGTTTGTACTCACCCTTCTGAAGATGGTCTTGAAGAGGAATTATTTCCTCTTCAATGACAAATTTTATCTACAGAAGAGGGGCACTGCCATGGGGTCCAATGTGGCCCCCACATATGCCAACATTTTTATGGCATCCCTTGAGGCAGACTGTGTTTATCCATCTATCTACTCGGACCGTATCCTGTGCTGGTGGCGCTACATCGATGATATATTTCTAATCTGGACTGGTACGTTAGAAGATCTGGATCATTTCCATGACTATCTAAATGATTGTAGACTAGGTTTGCAATTTACCAAGGTTGTGTCAGAACACTCTATACAATTTTTGGACACCCTGGTATATATTCATGAGGGTTCCATTGAGACAGATTTGTTTGTTAAGAGCACTGATCGCAATAATCTGTTAGAATATGGTAATGCTCATCCTAGACATATGATTGATACCTTACCGTGGAGTCAACTACTGAGAGTCAGGAGGGTGGTATCTGAAGAAGAAAGAGTAGACACCCGTATTCATGGGATGTGCGAAAAGTTTATAGCGAGGGGTTACCCCAAAAACCTACTCAAGAAACATCAGAGAAGAATCAAAAATGTAATAAGAGAGGAAACATTGAGTCCCAAAGATAGACGAGATAATAACCGTATTCCTTTTGTCACCACATACAGTGAATTAGGTAGTAAGATTTCTAGGTGTTTGAGACAGGAATGGAATATACTGCAAAAGGGATTCCCAGATATTCCAGAGTTTGCTGTGACTCCCATGATGGCCTATCGCAGGAATAGAAATCTCCGGGACAGGTTGGTGAGATCTGATTGTTTTGTAGAGGGAGGTATGAAGCAGTCTTATTTAGCACCACCTAAATTTGTTAATTTCCCTTGCCTAAGTTGTTGTAATTGTAATAATCTTTTACAAGGTGATTCTTTTCCTCATCCCCGTTCTGGACAGATCATTAAATTACATGGCAGATACACTTGTCGTTCGTCGTATGTGGTATATATGATCACCTGTCCCTGTAGTTTAGTTTATGTGGGGGAGACAACTATGGAGATAAGGGAACGCATAAACAAACATAAGAGCACTATCCGCAGACGTATGCTGGACCTTCCGGCGGCGAAACATTTTGTTGAAGTAGGTCATTCCATCTCACAGTTGAGATTTAGGGTCATTGACCATGTCGCACCCCTGAGAAGAGGAGGAGACCGGGAGAAAATGTTGAGGAGGAAAGAACTTAAGTGGATTTTTGAGTTGAAGGCTTTACATCCTATAGGTCTAAATATTGAGTTTAATGTGACTAAAATATAATTTACTGTCATCCTAGGTATATACACTCACCGGCCACTTTATTAGGTACACCTGTCCAACTGCTCGTTAACACTTAATTTCTAATCATCCAATCACATGGGGGCAACTCAGTGCATTTAGGCATGTAGACATGGTCAAGACAATCTCCTGCAGCTCAAACCGAGCATCAGTATGGGGAAGAAAGGTGATTTGAGTGCCTTTGAACGTGGCATGGTTGTTGGTGCCAGAAGGGCTGGTCTGAGTATTTCAGAAACTGCTGATCTACTGGGATTTTCCACGCACAACCATCTCTAGCGTTTACAGAGAAATGGTCGAAAAAGAAAAAACATCCCATGAGCGGCATCCTGTGGCGAAATGCCTTGTTGATGCCAGAGGTCAAAGGAAAATTTGGCAGACTGGTTCGAGCTGATAGAAAGGAAACAGTGACTCAAATACCCCACCCGTTACAACCAAGGTAGGCAGAAGAGCATCTCTTGAACGCACAGTACGGCGAACTTTGAGGCAAATGGGCTACAGCAGCAGAAGACCACACCGGGGCCACTCCTTTCAGCTAAGAACAGGAAACTGAGGCTCCAATTTGCCCAAGCCTCCTATCGAAATTGGACAGTGAAAGATTGGAAAAAAACGTTGCCTGGTCTGATGAGTCTCGATTTCCTGCGCGACATTCGATGGTAGGGTCAGAATTTGGCGACAACATGATGAAAGCAGGGATCCATCCTGCCTTGTATCAAGGGTTTCAGGCGGGTGGTGGTGGTTTGTCATGGTGTGGGGAATATTTTCTGGCACTCTTTGGGCCCCTTGGTACCAAATTGAGTATCGTTGCAACACCTTGTGGAATCTATGCCACAAAGACTTGAGGCAGTTCTGAAGGCAAAAGGGGGTCCAACCCGTTACTAGCCTGGTGTACCTAATAAAGTGGCCGGTGAGTGTATATGATACATATTGTGATTTTAATATTGGTCATAATAAAATATTCTTTTATTTTTTTAGATATCATGGATCAGGCGGGATCATGGATCAATCTCCTTTAATGTTTTTTTGTTGTTTTTTTTATGTGATTTGCCCGATATTAACCTGATTATGGATTATAATTTTTTGAGCCTTATTTACAACAAGTTTTATTAAAATATAAACTATAGAATATGGATGTCATTGCATTAGACTTGCTATGATGTATCTATATATTACCACTGGATACTTGTGATCCAGTGGTATTGATACATTGTCTTAGCTGTCACTTTAACAATTTGGGTTCCAGATAGTATTCCACTGTTCCATATAATTGTTTGTTAGAGGCCATTATATATTTATACCCATTCGCTTCTCTTTCCCTGTTGATCGGTGAATCTACGGAGTTCCGTGGTGACCCGCTGAATGTGGATAGAGCGCATGCGTGGGCTGGATTCGGGCAACAAACACGCGCAGTGAACACATTGTTCTCTTCCGCCCGGTTGGGTTGACTGAGCATGCGCGACAGTTAGGTTCGGACTTGCACCCTTGAGCTGCAAGGACGCTATGGAGATTTCGATCGGTGATCACGCTGGTCCGGTATGTTTTTAATTTACTAATTGTTCATCGATTGGTGTATTACTATGTTTGTCACAATGAGTGTGATTTGATTGGCACACACATAATGTTACACAGATGATGATTGTTTTAATTAATACAATGTGATATTATTGGATAAGTGAATTTGTTGTACCACTGATACACTTAAATATGTATGTATCACTCATTGTTATTATGCTTGACAAAGACCCGGGTGTGGGTCGAAACATTGCTTATCTCTGTACTCTGGATTCGTGAATAAAAGGAACACTTATGCTGACACCCATTTGCTACCTCTTCAAATGTAACGTTTATGGTTGTGGCCAAAAAGTTTAATTATGGTCTCATCACTCCAAATTACCTTGATCCAGAAGTTTTGAGGCTTGTCCCTGTGCTGTTTGGCCTACTGTAGACGAGACTTTGTGGCATTTGTGCAGTAATGGCTTTCTTCTGGCGACTCAACCATGCAGCCCATTTTTTCTTCAAGTGCCTCCTTATTGTGCATCTTGAAACAACCACAACGCTAGTTTTCAGAGAGTCATGTATTTCAGCTGATGTTATTTGTGGGGTTTTCTTTGCACCTTGAACAGTTTTCCTGGCAGTTGTGGTTTGGTTTTTACAGAGCCTCTGATTTTCCATTTGTTAATCACAGATTGAACACTGCTAACTGACATTATCTATTCCTTGGATATCTTTTTGTATCCCTTTCCTGTTTGATACAGTTCATTTACCTTTTCCTGTAGATCCATTGACAATTATTTTGCTTTTCCCATGACTCACAATCCAGAAACATCAGTGGCTGGATGAAAGATGCAAGAGTCTGTCTGGATCCCAGAAACTCACTCAACTTTTATGCACACACACTGATTACAAGTTAACAGGTCATAGGTGAGGATGTCAAGTTGGTAATTTAAGGGAAAAAGATCAAAAGTCTGTTTCATCATTACATTCTTATTAAGCTCATCAGATAGTTTGTTAAACTGCTTTTACTGCTGTACATCCTTATCGAAGTATCAGATATCTTCAACACAGCTTTCCTTGAGACAGATGCAGTGTCTGCTAAAAGCAAGAGATTCACGGCCTTCCTCCTCCCCCCAGATGATACAGAGGAGAGTTTGGGAATGTGTCTTATCAGCTAATGCTTCATACGTACATGCAAATTATAAATTGTCTCTTAGCGACCGCCAATTAACCAATCATGTAGTGATAGAATAGTCATGTGATTAAAAAGTTCTATTGGAATGTAATTTACTGTGATTAAATCAGATTTATGTCCCAAACGGAAGGAGTGGGTCGTATTTCTCGAGCTGTGGCTGTCGACAGCTGTAATAATAATATAATTCGGAGGAGGCATTTAATTGGATAAAGGAGTGGAACAAAGATAATTTCCACACCTGATTTTATCATCTTCAGTGGTGTCGTGTTCTCAAACGCTCGAGTACGATACGGAGGGGGGCTGACACCTTACCATCGACTGCACGGTCCTTGAGTGCCCGAATCACTTGGGGCCTTATCTGTTTTTCGGACATTCTAGTGAAAGTTTTTTGTGGTTTTCGCCTTCCTTAGGAGACCTGTGTAAGCGTTCAGGTGGGCCTCCAGGGTGTGCTCTGGTACATGTAGGCGTATCATATGCGTATCCCTTTTAAACGCTACCAATTAATGTCTCTGCTTGTTGCTCTGTAAAGTATACGTGACTGGATAGTGTATTTTCCTTTCGGTATCATATTTCAGTGTAGGCCAGGAGCTGGGATCCTGATGGAAAAAAAAAATGAGATATTAGGGAAACAGTCCCTAAGAAGCGACCCGGTAGCAACCAAAGCCTGTTATAAGATAAATACAGTTATATACAGATACAGTTATATACAGATATAGTTATAAACAGATGATCTGAGTTACTGATAAGCCTGTTATTGACAGCTGTTATATACAGATGATTGAGTTACTGATAAGTCTTTTATAGACAGATGTTATAGACAGATGATCTGCGTTACTAAGAGAGCTGGTTAGAGAGTAGCCAAAGCCTGTTATAGTTATATAGACAGATGATCTGCATTTTTGAGAATACCTAAAACCTGCTGTCGAGCAGAAGACTTTAATTAGTGTTAGGTATGTTTGGGACTTAATCTCAACATACACTTGTGTTAATTTGTTCTGTTTTACTTAGGTAAAAAACTGCATTCAGGGTTAATATTATATTCAGGTTACATCACTTGTTATCTTTCACACTGAAATTCTGGCAGAGTATATAATCTTGGCTTCGATTCAAAGCATCTGTTCAGGGGGGTCAGAGCTTTCATTTTCTTCCCTCGTCTATGTGGCGTACTGAAAAATTATGGCGCTCAGTCAAAAAGTGCGGTCGAGTACTTGTAATCACTCACGGGCTGAGCTTGAAGCTCGAAGATAAAGTAGTAAGATATGTCGGACTTAAAAGTTAATGATACCAATTGTCATTATCCCTTATCACTGTACTCGTTTGACTTAGGTAATATATGTAACCCCCTCGAATCAATGGCGCTTTAAAATAAATAATAATAATAATAATAATAATAATAATAATAATAATGATACGCTCTGTGTGCAACATGCATAAATCACGGAGATTACAGCTAACATATGTGGAAAAGAAAATTGCAGAGGCATTCTACAAGATAACGGTGGCTTGGCAAAGTATAATTACATTGAAACTGAATGTAAAAATAAGAAGGATTTGAAGAATGCATATGTATAAAGACTGAGCCGCCGCCATTCCAAGATGGCGACTTTCAATGTTGGCTGTGCTGTCGTCATCAAATTCCATTAACGCTAAGGACGACATGTATGAAGCTCGCTGGGTCGGGGCGCGCTTTTCCGCTAGTTTTCCGGTGAAATCTGCGCCTGATTTATGACGGGGCCGGGGCGCGCTCATACATACAATGTGAAGTCCGCCGCGCCTCGCCAGTGTGTTAGGCGCAGTGCGGGATTTTGGTGCAGTGCGGTGCTGCGCCTGAGATTCGCCGCCGGAGGTAGTGCGGTCATCCATGCGGGGAAAAGTCCGCCGCGCCTCGCCAGGGTGTGGGGCGCAGTGCGGGGACTGAGCCGCAGTGCGGCGCTGCGCCGAAGTTCACCGTCCGAGGAGGTGCACTCGTACATGCGGGGAAAAGTTCCCTGCGCCTCGCCAGTGTGTGGGTCACAGTGTGGGGACATGGGCGCATTGCGGGACTTAGGCGCCGTGCGGGACTGCGCCAAAAATCTGTTCCGATGCTAAACAGGCTGGAAAACAGCGAGAAATCATTCCACATGTCCGTGCGGAGTTTGAATCAAAAATCGCCTTTATAAAGGCGGAAACCATTCTCATAAAAAGAGCTGAAACCTTAAAAATAAAAAATACATAAACCACAAACACTTTCCAATATCCTAATACAAGAATTAGGATATAGGAAATTAGCGGGAAATACAGTAATTCAAATTATGAAAGCTATTCTCATTGGTCGGCATAAACCGGCCAATCAGAATAGGAGCGACAGTGAACCATTAAAACCTATGGAGAACTATTGAGAACTATTGACCAACTATTGACCAATCAGAATCAAAGGCGGGACAGAGCAAAATACAGTAAAAATGCAGAAAAGAGCTGATTGGTTGAGCTAGCGGGGGCTTGGCTAGCTCAGCCAATCAGAATAGGAGCGACAAAGACCCATTAAAACCTATGGAGAACTATTGACCAATCAAAAGCAAAGGCGGGACAGTTCAAAATACAGTAAAAATGCAGAATAGAGCTGATTGGTTGAGCTAGCGGGGGCTTGGCTATCCCAGCCAATCAGAGCGCGAGCTACTTCTCCCATTGTAGTCTATGGAGAGATCGGCGCCATGCAATCTCGGCTCTCAGCGCCGTGAGGCATGGAGTATGATTAAAAAAATCATTTTTATTAAGTGTAAAACATTATCAGATAAAGAGCTGAAACCTTCTGTAAAAATAAATCAGTTAAAACCCCGGACAACGCGTTTGTCGCCGAGACCGGCGCTACATAGGGAATTGCAATAGAGAGAATCGCCGGTAAATACAGTAATTCAAATTGTTTAAGCTCTTCTGATTGGTCGGCATAAACCAGCCAATCAGAATAGGAGCGACAGTGGCCCATTATATCCTATGGAGGAGAATTGACCAATCAGAATAGGAGTGACAAAGACCCATCATAACCTATGGAGAAAAATTGACCAATCATATTCCAAGGCGGGACAGTTCAAAATACAGAAAAAAGGCAGAAACGAGCTGATTGGTTGAGCTAGTGGGGGCTCGTCGAGCTTAGCCAATCAGAGCGCGAGCTACTTTCTCATAGAGTTCTATGGGAAAAGAAATGCAGAGCGAGCTCTGTTTGTGATTGGCTAAGTTAAAAAGAGGCGCGGTTATTTGGACCAATGGGAGAGCGAGCGAATCTCGTTTGGTTATTCTAATGCTATCTGAAATAAAACTGTACATGGGCGAAATCAATTTATAAGACTACAGTAGTGGTCCTGTTGTGTATATAAATAAAATAATAATATGGGGGTAACGAAAAAAAAATATTACATCAATAAAATCAGGTTTATTTGTTTCTTTTCGTTGCACCCCATACTTTTGATCCTTGGATAACGAAAATAAAGAAATAAACATGATTTTATTGAATTCATTTTTTTTTTTCGTTACCCCCATATTATTGTTCGTTTTATATACACATCGGTACAACTTCTGTAGTGTTATAATTTGATTTCGGCCATGTACAGTTTTATTTCAGATTGCATTAGAAAACCCATAGGAGCATCGCTCGCTCTCCCATTGGTCCAAATAACCGCGCCTCTTTTAACTTAGCCAATCACAGAGCTCACTCTGAATTTCTTTTCCCCATAGAACTCTGAGAAAGTAGCTCCCGCTCTGATTGGCTAAGCTCGACGAGCCCCCGCCGCTTCAACCAATCAGCTCGTTTCTGCCTTTTTACTGTATTTTGAACTGTCCCGCCTTGGAATATGATTGGTCAATTTTTCTCCATAGTTATAATGGGTCCCTGTCGCTCCTGTTCTGATTGGTCAATTCTCCTCCATAAAAATAATGGGCCACTGTCGCTCCTATTCTGATTGGCTGGTTTATGCCGACCAATCGAAGAGCTTAAAAAATTTGAATTACTGTATTTCCCGGCGATTCTCTCTATTGCAATTCCCTATGTAGCGCCGGTCTCGGCGACAAACGCGTTGTTCAGGGTTTTAACTGATTTATTTTTACAGAAGTTTTAGCTCTTTATGTGATAATGTTTTACACTTAATCAAAATGATTTTTTTTATTAATACTTCATTGCGCACGGCGCTGAGCGCCGAGATTTCAGTGCGCCGCTCTCTCCATAGACTACAATGGGAGAAGTAGCTCGCGCTCTGATTGGCTGGGATAGCCAAGCCACCGCTAGCTCAGCCAATCAGCTCTTTTCTGTCTTTTTACTGTATTTTGAACTGTCCCGCCTTGGATTTTGATTGGTCAAAACTTCTCAATAGGATATAATGGGCCTTTGTCGCTCCTATTCTGATTGGTCAATAGTTCTCCATAGGTTTTAATGGGACACTGTCGCTCCTATTCTGATTGGCTGGTTTATGCAGACCAATGAAAAGAGCTTAAACAATTTGAATTACTGTATTTCCCGGCAATTCTCTCTATTGCAATTCCTTATGTAGCGCCGGTGTCGGCGACAAACGTGTTGTTATGGATTTTATTAATGTATGTTTATAGAAGGTTTCAGCGCTTTATCTGATAATGTTTTACACATAATAAAATTATTTTTTTAGTCATACTCTATGCCGCACGGCGCTGAGCCCCGAGATTGCATTGCGCCCATCTCTCCATAGACTACAATGGGAGAAGTAGCTCGCGCTCTGATTGGCTGGGATTAACCAATCAGCTCTTTTCTGCCTTTTTACTGTATTTTGAACTGTCCCGCCTTGGATTTTGATTGGTTCAAAATACTCCATAGGCTATAATGGGTCTTTGTCGCTCCTATTCTGATTGGCTGAGCTAGCCAAGCCCCCGCTAGCTCAACCAATCAGCTCTTTTCTGCATTTTTATTGTATTTTGAACTGTCCCGCCTTTGATTCTGATTGTCAATATTTCCATAGTTTTAATAATTCACTGTCGCTCCTATTCGGATTGGCCGGTGTATGCCGACCAATGAGACTAGCTTTTAGAATTTAAATTACTGTATTTCCCGGCAATTTCCAATATCCGATTTCTTGATATTGCGCCGTTCTAGATTTTTGGAAAGTAATTTTTTTTTGTATTATGTTTATTTTTGAGGTTCAGCTCTTTTCTGACACTGTTTTTCCCGCCTTTATAAAGGCAATTTTTTTCTGGGATTCATACTCCTGCTGCACGAGAGCGGAGCGCCGAGATTTCTGTCGCGATCTTCTATCTGCTTCCTCGCATGTTCCGATCCTGCTTCACTTCGCCTCCGCCGGAGCATTTAGACCAAAATAAACCAGGTCTGCCTGTCGGAGCTGCCAAGCGCCGCACTGAGCCTCGCTTTGCCGACTCGCGATCGTACATGCCTCGGAGTTTTCGAGCGCGCCGCGTCCCGCCCCGGAACGCCTACACCGCGCCCACACGCGCCCATTTCCCGCCCCTTCATGCGGGGCGCAGCTGAAAGTGGCGAACGCTGCGCCTAACACCGCATCCCTGCGTCTGTCAGGGGGATTCGGGCCGGGAGGCGCAGTATACGCCAAAAAACAGGCGTAAAGCCCGTTCATACATGTCGCCCTAAAGTTGCATAGATTGTGGGAGGGAACGTACAACACTAATCACACCTTGTATTACCTCAACTCCTGCCCCTCCCGGTATTCTTCCCTCAGCTCCCATGCCAGAACCTCCCATTATTTCCTGTAGCCATTTTAATGAAGTCCAAACACTCTCTGCATCTGGAAAGGCAAAACCAAACCCCGCCCTTTCCACTTCCTGTGGCCATATTTGTAGTCCTAAGCAATCCAAAGAACCCGGGAGTTCCGAGTTGAAGCTGAACAGCGGCCACTTGCTACTCCTAATAACATTCCTACTCCCACCTCTCCTCCGGGCACTTCACTTGTTACTACTAATGTAAACATTGATATGCAACTGTCGTGTGATAACGTCTTTGCTAGCACACCTGCAACATCACAACAAACACCACCATCAGCCCCGCAACCACTCTACCCTTTGCTCACTGCTTCTATGACACCCTCCTCCTCTATAGCCGCTATTCTGACTTTCAATGCTAATGGAGAGGAAGACGGGGAGGAGGACAAGTTGCCATTAGCTACAGGATGCCAGGACCCACATCTGCAATCCAAATTAAAGGACTCCAGTATTTTTCCTATTGCTCACAGCACACAGACTGCTGCTCTAGGAGAGGAAAAATTACTCAGAACACCTGCTGAGTTCCGTGGGGATACTGCCCACAGGTCCTATCATCAAACTCCACGACAACACGTCACCGTTGGACAAACTACTCGTAACCCTAAGGGTGAATATCTGGACCCTAAAAGTGAATCCAAATCACCTGACGTTTGTACGTTCATTACCTCAATTTGGGACACAAACACCACTCTTACCTTCATTGTGGGGGACATTGTATTTCAGGATACTACGGCAGTTGTCAATCCTGCAAATGGCCATCTCCGGCATCGTGGTGGCATAGCGGCACAAATTGTTGAACACGGTGGTAGAGAGATACAGCAAGCCTGTGATGACTTCAGTTCACGTTCTGGTGGCGTGCCTTTTCCTGTGTCCACTGTACTCGTCACTCGAGCAGGCAGATTAAACTGTGATTACATTATCCATGCTGTTGGACCCGTATATAATAACGTATCCCATGACAATTGTGTTCAGCTGCTGAAACAAACTATACATAACGTACTTGAAGTGGCCCAAGCGAACAAGTTCCAATCGCTGTCCATACCCCTTATTTCTTCTGGCATCTTTGCGTTCCCACCAATGGCATGTGTACAGGCCATACTCACCGCATTACTTGAGCACAAGCCAATTCCTCCAGTACGTGAAATACGGATAGTGGTACTAACAGACGCTATGGCCAAATGTCTGAAGACTACGTGGCTCTCCCTTACTCAAACCACTAACTCTCCCAGGACAACTTCACCCTTACTCAGGAGTATAACCTCAGTTCCGTTGCAAACTACACCCACATTCCCTCCACCACCAGAACCAGACTCATTCATGGACTTACCCCTACCTTCGGCAGCACCACCACCTCCACCATCACCTCCTCAGCCACTGGATTCTTTTTCTCTGCCGGTTCTACCTTCTCATCCATCAGCGCCAGCCACAATACCCCAGGATCAACCAATCTACGTGCCTTTTACACCCGAACAAGTCAATAATCTACTGACCCAAATGCCAGACCCTGAGAAAAACCCTATGGCATTTTACCGTGGCATCAGCCAGATACAGAAGACATATTCTGCCTCTTGGAAAGATCTATACCATGTTGCCAGCATCAAGGCTGGGGATTACTTTTGGCCTATCATCAAATCAGCCCTACAAGAAGACACTGTTGAGGACATCAGTGCTTACTCATCTGGGGAAGAGTTCTGCCGTCGTCTTCATTCTTGGGCAAAGGAACGCTTGGATGAGTCCTCAGTCAATATCTTCAATTCTACTCAGAGTCCTACTGAATCCGTGGAGAATTTTTATCACCGAATGTCTGCCTTATTCCAGGACCATGGATTTGACATGAACACTAAAGCTCACAAAATCCTCTTTTCAAACTGCATTTGTTATAGGTTTACTTAAAACCCATTTGGGACTTTGAAACTATTCGAGCAGAATATGCAGAGCTATCCGGAAGTCAACTTCTCTCCATTGCTAAGGCACAGTGTTCTTTGATGGCTCAGACTGATTTATCCCAACAGTTAAAGAAGGTTTCTAAGGTGACCCTATTTCAAGAACTCCCACAGGGCTCTATAGCTCAGCCAGACACCATACTCTACAATCAACCAATGCAAGTTTTCAACCTACAGACTCCTATCGAGATAACGGTTCATGACCTTTCCAGAGCGCACACCCTGGCGGACAAGGCCGAAGTCAGAAAACTTGTTTTTACTGCAACTGATCCGGACATATCATGAGGCAGTGCCGCGCTAAAGCTCGTGACGACAAAAGCAATCTTGCTACAAATGGACAGCAACTACCGCAATACCCTCAAGCATATAATCAATTTCAACCTCAGTATCAAGTTTTTGATCTTCAACCGCCAAGATTCAATCAACAAACACAATGCAGACATCAGTCCTACAATAATAATCCATTCATTGGACCTCAATTTACCAATCTTAACCATAGTCAGTACCAACCAGCATATCCTCAAGATGCATCTTATCCGCCTTTCCAACCTCAAGACACCTCCTATCGTCCTCATCCATAGCATTCCGGCAATCCTATGTCTACCGTTTTTCTCAATGCTTCAGAGAACACCACTGTTAGTCATTCTGAACCCTTGTTGACCAAGGGGGTTACCTGATGAATTCAAAGCTAGGGATCAGGTCAAAGCAGGGTTTGAATCACTTATGCCCCAAATAGCAATCAACAAAAGTATGGACTGGGTAAATTACATCTATTATAATCAACAGAGGTTTGATAATTACACCTGAGATGCCTTACAAGGTATAGCTGATCAATTAAGCGCCACCTCTATCATGACTTTCCAGAATCATTGAAGGTTATGAGCTTGTTAACAATCCATAGATGCCTCTGCCGGGGACTGCTCTGAGGTGGCTCTTGGTGGTCGTTGGTCAACAGTCATCCTTACCATCAAAGGCTCTGTGACGAGGCCGGCGGTTGCTTGGTTATGCCCCTTGGAGCAAGCCTGACAGTGGTTCAGTGGGATCAACACCTGCTCCACCTGTTCACCCTGCTGTCTAAGGAGAGTGACCTTTATCCATTCTTGCTAAGTTTAAGGAAGAGCATCAATCATCATTCACGCTCTATGGGGGAGTGTTAGAACAGATTCTGATGTTTTTAGGGGGGACTGTCAAGTTGGTAATTTAAGGGAAAAAGATCAAAAGTCTGTTTCATCATTACATTCTTATTAAGTTCATCAGATAGTTTGTTAAACTGCTTTTACTGCTATACATCCTTATCGAAGTATCAGATATCTTCAACAAAGCTTTCCTTGAGACGGATGCAGTGTCTGCTAACAGCAAGAGATTCAAGGCCTTCCTCCTCCCCCCAGATGATACAGAGAAGAGGTTGGGAATGTGTCTTATCAGCTAATGCTTCATACGTACATGCAAATTATAAATGGTCTCTTAGCGACCGCCAATTAACCAATCATGTAGTGATAGAATAGTCATGTGATTAAAAAGTTCTATTGGAATGTAATTTACTGTGATTAAATCAGATTTATGTCCCAAACGGAAGGAGTGGATCATATTTCTCGAGCTCCGGCTGTCGACAGCTGTAATAATAATATAATTCGGAGGAGGCATTTAATTGGATAAAGGATGGAACAAAGATAATTTCCACACCTGATTTTATCATCTTGACAAGGATGTTACCTTTAGTAGCCATTCAAACCCATTTGTCAACTTCTGTGCATCAGGTCAAAATCATCAGGGTATGTAAAACTTTGATCAGGGTCATTTGGATTTTTTTGGTTGTCATAATGATTTTAAAAGAGAAAACACAGTAGTTTGACAATAAATGGTTTCACCCAACCCCTGACCATGAGTGGAAAAAAAGGCCCCTCGAAGCAGACATAAACCTCCCCTTTCGCCTTATCATCCAATCGCACACTATCCTGCTGTTCCTTCTCAGTCTGAACTGACACCGTAACCCCATCCCTAGGCACCCCCTGCTCAAGCACCACCCCTGAAGGAACACCCGCTCCTGCCGGAGGTCTAACCTCCTTTGGCTGTGGAAATACCCACGCGCCAATCGGGGACGGGCCTCCGCTGCCCTGTCCCCCGCCCTCCAACCGAGCCAGTAACGCTTGAACCGCGTCTGCTAACCCACCGGCTTCCCCAGGCTCCCCCGATGCCCCGCCACTCAACCGGCCCTCTTGGCCCTGAGTGAACCCTACGCTCCCTAAACTACCACCCGGGGACTGCAAAATAGGGGGAACGAACATGACAAGGACATATACTCACCAGGCTGCGTGGGGGCTGTGGACTCACCAGCCGCTCCCCCAGTTTCACGAGAGACGTCCATCAGAAACATCCGTTCCTCCGCTGCTGCCCGGCGGCCCGGGTCCAGGCCTTCTCACCCTGTCAGGGGGAGGTCGACCTGCGCAGGCCGAGAGTTTTGAGGCGACGAACTCCACGCATCCGCTGGTGTCCTGGACGCTCATTGGCACACACCGTCCGGGCCGACAGCACGCCGCCCGCTGGGCCCCACTGGCCCACTGTATCCCTCGTCGTCCTCGCTGCGTCTCCTGACCGTCTTTCGACGCCAGGTGACCCCCCCGACCGGAGCATCGCCAGGAGGGGCCACCGCCACCACGGACCGGATCGTCGATGAAGGGGCAACAGCGGGACCCACACCAGGCTGGTGACCTGGTCCACAGTCCCCCGCAGAGCCCGCCAGCCCACTCGGATGCCTCCCGGGCCGAGAAGACCGCCCACAAGCAATAGAAGGGCTCCTCCGGCGACGGCAGGCCCTCGGTGTGCACTCCTGGCTCAGTCTCTGTGGAGGCCTGGCCCTGTGTCTGCGGCTGCTCCTACGCCCAGCCGGTGGTCCTGTAGCCGCACCTGTGCCGCTGACCACCGCCTGGACGGCCTCCTGCAGCCATGCTGCGCCCCTAGATGCCGCTAACCGCCGCAGCTCCTCCAGCTGCCGATCACCTGCTGCCCTACTGCCACCACTTGCTGCCTCCCTCACTCTCCGCCCTCTCCTCTCCGCAGTTCTCCACCTCCCTGACCAAATGACTCGAGCAGCGCGCAGCATGGGCTTCTCACTGCCTCACACGTGCTGCGCCGACTGCTCTTCCGAACGGAAGGGCGGACCTTAAATACCGGCACTCCCTGCGCCCGGACTCCTCCCCCAATCTCCCCCTTCACATCGGAGCGCTCCGGCACCGCACAGCGTGCCGGGTCATGCCGCGCCTCCCCTCATGGGGGCGGGGCCCCGGTCCGGCGTGCGGTCTTGACCACTACGTTGTGTCCGGCTCCTTGAATTGAAGGACAACAATTATTATTAAACCCGACCAAAGATATTCAGTACAATGAAGACCAAAATCTGGAGAATCACATGGTTTTTATTTTGTTTTTGCATTGTTCACTGTACAGATTTTGTTATAGATTGAATCTTTATTGACACAGCAATGTCTAATCTTTTCCTTTTTTTTCTTTTAATAAAGTGTTTTTAATGGTGGAATTAGGGATTTTGTGACTTTTTTGTTTTATTTTCTGATTTGTTTCAACATTTTAGCGATTTTGTTTTCCGCTTTTTTTTGTCTCAATATGGGACTAGACTATGCAATCATTTTTATAATACATAGCAACACATCAGAGCTGTCTTAACAACATTATGGGCCCCTGGGCAGAGCATTGCAGTGGGCCCTGCCCAAATACATGACATCACACTAGGTCATGCCTTTAGCCAACCCCAAGCACACCTATATTTTCATGCCACTTAGCCCCGGGGCACCGGGCAGCCTGCAGCCTACAATACTAATTGACAGGGCAGGAAGCCTTTGGCTCCCTTCTCCACCATGTTTTTTAACTGTTTTCACATCCAAAAAACACACAAACAACTAAATAAATAAAGCCAACCAAGGGATCTTGGTATTTTTTCTTGTTTTCCCGGGGACAAAAAACCCCAAAGGGGCCCCTTATAGTTGTAGGACCCTTGGGCAACTGCTTAGTGTGCCCAATGGAAAAGATGGCCCTGCAACACATTACTGTTTTACTGTGTATTATAGTGCACGTACTGCGGCAAAGCCTAATAAGCAACAGTGTCTGACAGACCCAAACCTTATGTGGTCCCGGGGTGTCGGGGAAACTAGGGCCAGGAGTGCAGGGGCACCCACGGGCATAGCAGGAAGGGGCCAAACAAAGATCCCTAGTCCACCAAGTACATTATCCTATAAGACTCTGGTGAAAATGAAAACTATAATAAATTATGACAAAGGGGGTGGGAAAGGGGAGACAAAAGTGAACCCTATCACTATCTCACCCAGCTGTCCCTACCTACTTGCAGGTCCGACCCTAAGTGGTCAGTGACAACTGAACGACGTTCCCTGATTACACTAAAGTGAACACAGAGACCAAACAAGGCAAACACAGAAGAATGGTCTCCAGAAAAGGGTCAGAACCAAATAAAGTATCAAAAGAGCAAGAGAGTGTCAGAAAAGCTAGCCAGAGGTCACAAAATCAGAAATGGCAATACAGAGAACCACCAGCAAATTCAAACAAGGCTTCTCGCTAGCACAGGTATGAGTGCTAATGGTATTCCTATGGGATGTCAACGGTCTGGCCCAGAATGCAATTGGATCTTCTGTCAGACCACACAGATCACAGCCCAGGAAAGAAAGAGCTGTCAATCACCACCAGTATTAACCGTCTGCCCCCCCTCCAGGACAAAGTCAGGAGAGAGACAGACAGGTGTGGCAAGATTCAACTAACAAAGCCAGAGTAAACAAGAACCATGTACAGACCAGTGCAAGACAACATACAGTACAAAGAGTATGGAATAATAATCAACAGCGCATACTCTGCAGTACTATATGGACAGAGGATGGCATGTCCTAACGGGCACAGATGTGACCAGAACATTTACAGGCGTAAAAGTCATTCGTTTATTAGAATGATTTGGGGATCAAATAAAAACCTAGATGTAAAAAAGAGATCACTTTTGCTCTGTTAACCCTTTAAAACAAATTCATTTACATGTCCACTAGTTACAGCAGATCAAGTGATTATTACAAATATGGCAGGAGCCCAGCTTTAGCTGACAGCTGGAATCGGAAATAATTGCAATCTTGGCCGTTTAACCTGTTAGATGTACATGTGGTTAGTCAGAGGGATAGTACTAGGACTGGGACAAGGTATTCTGGTGCCCTAGGCAAATAGGACATATAGCGCCCCCCAAGTGAAAATTCAGCCAACTCCATATCTACCTGCGCCACCTGGGATAAGGGTGTAGCCGGTCACTTACTCATCATCCCAGCCCTGGTTTGGGCTGTCAAAGGCCCTCAGGTCACTATCTGTTTAACTTGTTAGATGCTATGAATAATAGAAATAGGGATATGTGAGTAGTCAGAGAGATTGGGCTGCCAAAGACCCCCAGGTCTTCATGGCTGTAAGACCAGTTTAATCTATTTAATCTATTTGATGCCATGGTCAATAAGATTAGGGTATATATACGCTTAGACAGAGGGATTGGGAGGAGAAAGACCCTTAGGGTATGTTCACACGGTGTGTTGGATCCCTTTTTGGATCCAAAAAATGCATTCAAAGGGTTGTGTAAATCGCATCCAACACACATGCTACATGCAGGTTCCTGTTTTTGGGTGTGTTTTGATCAGCGGGGTCGGGCCCCCACGTTTTTTTTTTTTTTTTAAAAAAAGGGGGACCTCGCATCAAACGGTACAAAATTGGGTTGGGAATTCTTGACCGGATCCAACAAACGCACACAAAAATACATGTAAACCACATTGTGATCCTTTTGTATGAACGCCATGCGTGTTTTACATTGAAAGCACGAAATCACACGCACATTGTTAATTTGTGTTTGGGTCTTTTTTAGGGTCGAAAACGGGTTTAAACACCATCTAAAAACGGACCAAAAAATTTATCCATCACTCTGTGAACAACCCCTTACCTACCATGGTTTAAATCAATTTAACCCGTTAAAGGTCATGGTTATGTTGAGCGATTTTTATCCAAGTTTTAAAACGGCCAGGGTTTTTTTGGTGATCAAATTTCCAGACATCGATAATTAAGGTTAAACTGGCATATCTATTAAGATCGCGCGTTTTTCGGGGCTTCCTGTAATTTTTTGGGGCGCAAAAACAATTACAGAAAGACAGGGGGGAGATGTTTGGCGACTCATGACTGGATGTTAGGTTGGGGATTGGGTGGAAAAATCACATGACCTCTTTTTTCATAGAACAGCTTTTTCCTGTTCAGCCCAGGTCTCTCCGCTATAGGAAAGGAAAATGCGCTCTGCCTGTGGGCCAAAAAGCTCAGCGAAATTAGCCTTTTTTGCACAGAGAAACCTCTACTATTACTGTGATCCTTCCCAAATTTTGTTTGATTTGAGATTTGAAGATTTTTTGTAGTTAGCTAGAGAATTTTAAAGCAGAAAACACCCCTGTAAAATTTACGGCGGTTGGGAGCGGGGGGGGGGGGGCGCGGGCGAAAAACACAGCCCCCAAACTCTACTATAAAGAAACTGGGTAAAGTTCACGAAGACTTAGGTAGACATTGAGTGGGAAAATTTTTTTATTAACAGTTTGCTATTGAAATATTTCCTATATTTGGGGACCGAAATTATTTGAAAAAAAAATTTTTGAACTGCAGGCTCTTTGTTACTGAAACTCCACTTTTATTTTCAGTAACATTTTAGAAGGTGTTCAATTTTTCCCATTCACCTGGACTGTTGATATATCCACCTTTCACTTAAATTACAAACCAGCAATCTTTAGTCAGCACAGGTGTTGTTGCCAAAAAAACCGTTATCGAAAGAAAAACACACAGTTTTGTGTTTTTTGACTTTTGCGCACCCGCCTGTTCATTTACGCACATCTACGAAATCTTAAAAAACAATTCATATTTTACCACATGGAATTGAAAGGTGCAAAAAAAAACTTTATTATATCAAAACATAACTTACGGTTTTTTGACTTTTACGCACCCAACTGTTCTTGACGCAGATCTACGAAACTTAAAACAGCAAACTATATTCACCACAGGGGAATTTAAAGGTGCAAAAAAAACAGTTTTTTATCAAAACATAAATTACGGTTTTTTTACTTTTGCGCACCCAGCACGTTCATTGACGCAGCATCACTAAAACTTAAAAAAGCAATTCTATATTCACCCAGGTGAATTTAAAGGTGCAAAAAATACCTTTTTTTATCAAAACATAAGTTACGTTTTTTTGACTTTTTCGCACCCCTCACTGTTCATTTACTAGCATCTAGTAAAACAAAAAAAGCAATTCTAATTCACCATAGTAAATTAAAGGGGGCAAAAAAAAACCCTTTATTTTATCAAAACTAACAGAACGTGT
>JAODAL010054120.1:0-24834 GCA_025379985.1 Phyllomedusa bahiana | reverse complement strand
TTGGGCTGGGACCTTGGCCCTCCAAGCAGATTTTGGCTTGAGGAGGTATGGTTCTGGACCAAACATTGAGGAAACGAGAGTACTGCTGCCAGTGCCGAACTCGAGCACATTACAAGCATTCCGCGCTGCACTTGGAATTCGCCGCTCAGATAGACCACATTAAACTCGAGCACATCAATTTTTGCCGAGCCACCTCTTAGTGCTCATTTTCTCTACAGATCGAGACAACTTCTGTAGTCTTATTATTTGATTTCGGCCATGTACAGTTTTCTTTCAGATTGCATTAGAAAACCCATAGGAGCGTCGCTCGCTCTCCCATTGGTCCAAATAATAGCCTCTTTTAACTTAGCCAATCACAGAGCTCGCTCGGAATTTCTTTTCCCCATAGAACTCTATGAGAAAGTAGCTCGCGCTCTGATTGGCTAAGCTGGACGAGCCCCCGCCGCTTCAACCAATCAGCTCGTTTCTGCATTTTTACTGTATTTTGAACTGTCCCGCCTTTGAATATGATTGGTCAATTTTTCTCCATAGGATATAATGGGACATTGTCGCTCCTATTCTGATTGGTCAATTCTCCTCCATAGGTTATAATGGGACATTGTCGCTCCTATTCTGATTGGCTGGCTTCTGCCGACCAATGAGAATAGCTTACACAATTTGAATTACTGTATTTCCCGGCCATTCTCTCTATTGCAATTCCCTATGTAGCGCCGGTCTCGGCGACAAACGCGTTGTTAGTGATTTAACTGATTTATTTTTAGAGAAGGTATCTGAAAATTTTTTCTTTGAAATCTGTTTATTAAGCACTCCAAAACATACAGTGAAGACGTGTAACAAACAAGATAAAGTCACAGAGTTACAATGACTCACAGAATATGCAGCTGGGTGACATATTTGTTCTAGTACATTCCAGAATGCAATATTTTCTTTTTCCCCCCCCCCCCACCCACCCCCCCAACCCGCAACTTTCAAATAATAGGTAATGTGAAGTGTAACGATTGTGGAATATGAAATACAGTTTGTAAGTGAGTAATGAACGTAGAAGGTTCAAAGCTTCCAGATCCATATACTATACATTACCAGTTTTAAGTACATAACATAAAATCAAGGTTGAACTAACACCAACCCGAGCCTTCGATTTGCGAACTCATGTCAGTTCCAAACAGCAATATTCATGTCATTGCCCTATTGCCTAACCACTAGACAAGCTTTGCGACTGCAATTAAGCTTACGATATGATAAGTCAAGATTATACTGATATTATACTGGCTCAGGCTACAGACCATGTCATTCCTTATCTCTTTGCAAGTGCCGTAAGGAAAGGACATGAGTCGCAAACACATAAAGGTTACATATATTAGTAAGCCCAGGCAAAAATAATACATACAACAAAACCACATACATCAACAAATAAGCGCTCCGTTCTCCAAGCCCACCCCCACCTCTGATGTCAATAAGATGATCTGTCAATGCGGTTGCCATCTTCCATCACCAACATCTTAGTTCACCGTGCAGGACTGAATTCTTGGGCATCCAAGAGCAGGCCAAAGGCAGAACTAAATTTACCCGTCATTGTGGTGCATCAAGTCATAACTCCTTTAAATTGGTGGTTCTCCCATTAATACCTGTTCCTGAAACCATGTGGTATAAGTAAAGCATTCCCTAATGGCCCCCTGTATTCTCTGCGGAAGTAAGGGAATAAAGCTGCCCCAGACTTGAAAGAATCTTTCAACGTGTGTCTCTTTTTTACCAGAAGCCTCTACCCAGTCCATTTTCAATATATAGGACAGTTTATCTAAAAACATCCTGAAAGGGGGTGTAGAGTCGTGTATCCATGTGTTCAAAATGGTTTTTACCCCTGCCGCTGAAATCATATATAATAATTTCCTACTTCCCGGTTCACATGGAGTCAGCTGGGTGTCTATATGCCCAAATATGGCCCATAGGGGATTGCTGGGGACATAAGTCGTCAAATGCGTTCTTGTAAATAGCATCACCCGTGCCCAAAAACCCTGTATCACTGGACAGCTCCATATACAGTGGAACATGTCCGCCTCCAGTTCCCCACATCTGAAACAGCTACTACTCTCAAAAATACCCATGCGATGACCTCTGACTGGGGTAATATAAGCCCTGTGATATAACTGAAGAGACATCTCCCAATATCTACTGGAGGCCAAGAATTTGCGGCTATTGGCCAATGCCTTGAGTAAGGTGTGGACCTCCAGACTAGGGTCATCTCTCACCCACTTTGCCAGCGCCATTGTTGATTCCGAGAAATCAAGCTGCTTATGCAGGGTTTTATAATAACGAGAGGTCAAGCCCCTTTCCGCCGTGCTCCTGAGCAACAGTTTGCGCAGTGTTGGGTCCCATTCGTTCTGCGTAAGATATGGAAGCAATGTTAAAACATAGCTACGGGCACTTAAGTAAGGGAAAAAGGAGACCCCCGCCTCCGGAAATTTAGACCTCAGTTCCTCCAAGCATAGAATCCTATGTGTTTTAGTGTCTACCAAATCCTGAACTGACACTATCCCACCTTTCTCCCACATGTAAAAATCCTTGTGTGGGACCCCATGCTGGAAATCCGGGTTGCCTATAAACGTGCGGAACAATGAGGCATGTGGATGAAAACTCAGTAGCACCCTCAATTTTTGCCATCCCCGCCATGTTGAAAATACCAGGGGATTAGATCTGATTAGTTCCGGGACTTGACATAAAGGCAAATGTAAAAAATTTGCCAGCCGGGTCTTCCCTACAAAAGATTGTTCTGTCTTAGTATCCGTATACGTTGACGTACCCTGCAGCCAATCCACTGCCGGGCGGATCAGCGCAGCCACATTATATGCTCTGATATTTGGGAAATTAATACCTCCATTGTCCTTGGGCTGCTGCAAAATTACCAACGGGATCCGAGGTCTTTTACCCCCCCAGATGAAGCGACGAAAGAGCATATTCATGCGTATCTCGTCCTTGCGTCTAATATAAAGTGGCAAGGAATGTAGGAGGTACAATAATTTGGGGAACTCTACCAACTTGATAAGATTTCCCCTGCCTACATATGACAGCGGGAGTTGCCTCCACGTATGCAATCTTGCCTCCATCGAAGCTATGTAAGGGGTGATATTATCTTTATATAAACTGGATGGAAGCCTTGATAACATTACTCCCAAGTAGGGCATTTTATTCATGCACCAATTAAATGGATATATCTGAAAATTTTTTACACTTAATCAAAATGAGTTTGGTTATTCATACTTCATGCCGCACGGCGCTGAGAGCGGAGATTTCAGTGCGCCCATCTCCCCATAGACTACAATGGGAGAAGTAGCTCGCGCTGTGATTGGCCGAGATAGCCAAGCCGCCGCGAGCTCAGCCAATCAGCTCTTTTCGGTCTTTTTACTGTATTTTGAACTGTCCCGCCTTGGATTTTGATTGGTCAATAGTTCCCCACAGGTTTTAATGCTTCACTGTCGCTCCTATTCTGATTGGCTGGTTTAGGCCGACCAATGAGAATAGGTTTCTGATTTTGAATCACTGTATTTTCCGGCAATTTCCAATATCTGAATTATTGATATTGCGCCGTTCGAGATTTTTGGAAAGTGATTCGTTTTTAAAAGTTTTTTGTTTTTGGAGGTTGAGCTTTTTTCTGACAATGTTTTCCGCCTTTAGAAAGGCGATTTTTTTGAATCATACTCCTGCTGCACGGAGCGGAGCGCCGAGATTTGTGTAGCGATCTTCTGTATGCTTCCTCGCATGTTCCGTTCTTGCTTCACTTCGCCTCCGCCGGAGCATTTCGACCAGGTCTGCTTGTCGGAGTTGAGCGCCGAGATTTGTGTTGCGATCTTCTGTATGCTTCCTCGCATGTTCCGTTCTTGCTTCACTTCGCCTCCGCCGGAGCATTTCGACCAGGTCTGCTTGTCGGAGTTGAGCGCCGAGATTTCTGTTGCGATCTTGTCGGATTTTTCATCGCATGCTCCGTTCTTGCTTCACTTCGCCTCGGCTGGAGGATTTAGACCAAAATAAACCTGGTCTGCCTGTCGGAACTGCCGAGCGCTGCATTGCGCCGCGATTTGGCGAGCCACGATGGTACATGCCTCAGAGTTTTCGAGCGCGCCGCGTCCCGCCCCAGAACGCCTACACCGCGCCCATTGCCCGCCCCTTCATGCGGGGAGCAGCCGAAAGTGGCGACCGCTGCGCCTAACACTGCATCCCCGCATCAGACAGTGGGATTCGGGCCGGGAGGCGCAGTATACGCCAAAAAACAGGCGGAAATCCCGATCATACATGTCCCCTAGAGTCTCTATTTACTAATATTCCACTCGAGGAGGGGATGAAAATAATACGGGATATTTTATGCCAGGATGCAACACTAAAAAATGAAAAGATTGCGTTTCTCATGCGTTTGCTGGAGATAGTCTTAACCAAAAACTATTTCCGGTTTGGGGACCAACTGTTCCTACAGAAACAGGGGACCTCGATGGGGTCCCTGGTAGGACCTAGCTTTGCTAATCTCTATATGCAAGCATTTGAGAACAACTACGTGGTCACCTCACAATTTAATAGCCATATCGTTTCGTGGTATCGTTATGTGGACGATGTCCTGTTACTTTGGTCCGGCTCGGCCCTACGACTTAAGGAGTTTGTCACATACCTTAATACAATCCATCCATTGATTCAATTTACTATGACCTGTGATGAACATACTATCACATATCTTGACGTGTTGGTCAAGAAAAACAACAATATGGTTAGTACAACACTATACAAAAAAGAGACAGATCGTAATAATGTCTTACACCATAGTAGCCAACATGCCCCCCAGACATTTAGAGGCATTGCCAAATCACAGTTCGTAAGGGCTCGGCGTATATGTTCAAGCGACACTGAGTATTTATCCACTATGGAGAAACTTATTCATCAATTTAAAGACCGAGGTTATGATGATGTGGAGCTTAGGAAACTAGGAATGGATGTGTTAATGACCCCTAGGGAGAACTTCCTTAAGCCCAATAATAATAAAAAAATGAGACAGGACCAACAATTCACGTACATATCTGTCTATGATAAACATGCTGGTCTTATTAAGCAGACAATATCGAAATATTGGGGCATACTACGCAGTGATGCGAGAGTAGGGTATCTCTTTAAGAAAGCACCCCGGTGGGTGTACCGAAAAGGAAGGACTTTGGGTCAACAACTAATATCAGCAGACCTTAAACGACCTGACACTAATAAGAAACAAAAACTGTTAAGCTCTACAAGAGCAGGCACGTTCACGTGTCTAAGGTGTATGAATTGCTCACTAATTCTAAAAGGAGATTCTATAAACCACCCCTCTAAAGGACACAAAATAAAAATCCAAGGCTTCCATACATGTGAAAGCGAAGGAGTCATATACATGCTCAAATGCCCTTGTGGGCGAGTATATGTAGGACAGACATCAAGGTGTATTAGACTTCGAATCAACGAACATAAGTCAGCCATTAGGACCTTTAAGAAAAAACTAAACAACCCTAGTGAGGATACAAGTGGATCTAATGAGGGTAGTCATCCCCCTAAAAAAACCTTTGGGGAAACGACCGTGGCTAGGCAATTTGTGGAGGCGGGGCATGATCTATGCGAATTACGCTGGTGTGTCCTACAAAAAGTTACATGTAACGATAATGCATATTTAGGTACTAAGTTGCTAAAATGTGAAGCCTTCTGGATCACAGCACTAGATTCGCTGTCTCCAAAAGGCCTTAACGAGAGTCTCAATCTACGTACATTCCTATAATAAGGCTTGCGATCCATCAATGCATGTAGTAATAACAAAAAGATTTGCTCCCGTGAAGCCTGCAGATATGCTAGGGTAATGTTTTTACCTTTTTATTTTTATTTTTGGGAATTAAGGGGTTAATGGTTTTAGCTTACTTAAGGAACGGCTGTAAATTGTGACGCTCGTGCCTGAGGAAGGGGGAGGAGTTTACCCCGAAACGTAGCACGTTGGTGCGTGCGCAAGTTGCCATCTTTGCGCCATCTCTGCTCTGGGTCCTGGTGTCTCCTAGATCTATGAATGGACACACGTCTGGACTTACCTGAACGACCGGGAGGTCGCAACAAAACGCTGAGTACTGCTTTATTTAAAACTAGTCCTAAGGGTTTATGCTGTAATTACGACCGAATCCCTGAAGTTGGATTATATTTTTTTAAATCCTTCTTTTTGAGCCCCTTTGATTCACCCCGATGTCATATCCCGTTTTTGCATATGTAGGGGCAAGAATTTGGTGTTTAAACACCCCAAACAGTTAGTCACATGCAGCGAATGCAGAGTTGAAAGGAGGCAACATTTGGGCCAAAAAAGGCCAGCCCGACGGGGGGCCTCCAACCCTCCCCACCCCTCTGTCTCCGCCCCCTCCTCCCCCACCACCAAGCGTTCCTCAGTGCCCATTTCTTAAAAGTCATGCAGGGGGTCAGCCCCGCTTCAGCCCCCACCGTCGCCGAGTACCCCCAGACCACCCCAAAAACCCCTCCTACCCTTCTCCTCCCCCCTTTGATGACCTGCACGTCGTACTGCGCCATCTAGCAGCCGCCTTCTGTCTTCCCGGGTTTTAGAGCAGAAAAAACCTTTAACCAAACCATCCCAAAACCAAAAGCCCGAATGTTTGGCATTCCAGGCTTTTGGCCTTGGAAATGTTGTTTCCCTGGGGGACACAGATGGGTTTCCGCAAAGTATGGCCCTTGCCTGCCCCAAAACCAGATGCCGAGCAAAATTTCTTTGCCAGAAAAAGCCCCCCTGCCCTGGGCCAGCCACGTGTCATCTTAAAATTTCAAGTGGTTGTCGCATTGTGGCTGGGAAAAATCCTCTGACCACCGACACATGGACTTAACACGGCCAAGGAAATATTCTCTGGACAGCTCATGGGTGAGCTGGGGGGATGTCTTGGGGGTGACGGTGGCTTAGGTCCGGTTCTTCCCCCCAAGGTCCCCTGGTGGCATCAGTGCCCAGACCCCAAACCCGGCCGTTTGAAATTAAAACTGTCTTGGAGACCTCCACCACAGGTCAGGGCTGTGGACGGCTCTCGCAAAAGACCGAGCACTGGTGGTGCCAAGAACCCTTTTGCCCGGGAAGGTGGTGTGCGATAACGGGCGAAATCGCTGGCGCCCCTTTAAATCGGGAGGCGGAGCACATCCCTTGCCCGGCACATGTCCGATCCTTTTGTCCAGAAATTTCTAAAGACTACCCGGGTCTGGATGCCCGTGAGGATGCTCGAAGTTAAGTTCGCATTCCGCCGTTTGCACCCCGCTTCGTCCCCCTTGGGGCCCTTGCAGCCCTCAGCTTGGCCTTCCCTCAACCGTCTCATTGTTGACATGGCAACATGCTGGAATTCCACCCCCCCACATGCTTTCAGCGTTGTGGCAGCAGCGCAATGCCATTAGCAGTACGAAGTGACACGGGGGCCGGACAAGCAGCGGTGCGGCCCTCGGGGTGTTGAGCCACCGGGGTGGAGGCAGGTGAAAGAGCTCTGCACCATCCTTGCCATTTTGAAGAAGCCCCCAAAATGGTCAGTGCGGACAATGCCTTGTCAGCATGAGCATTGTGGTGTCTTAGTTCGGGGAACGATCGTTGGAACTCTGAAACAAAGGTCCCCCAGCGAGAGGGAGGGGAGGGCACAGAAGGGGGCACGGAGGCCTCTCTCCGTCAAATCCACAAGGCCCGACAGTTTTACAATTTTATCGGGCTTCTTAGGGAGTGGTTCGGGGTCCGGGGTAGTGCAAGGTGGGGCATCAGCTTCGGGGCATCATCTCAGGCAAGCAGGGGTGTGTTAAGCTGTGCCGGAGGGGAGCGGGGGGGGAGGAGGGGGAGGTATTCCTGACAATGACGTTAAAACGTCCCTGGCTTGGAAAGAGGTTGGGCGAATTTGAGTCGGAGGGGGGAAGTTTGGGGAAGTCAGTTTTTCTATGCCCCCACCCCGAGGGTTGGAAATCCAGGTCCATCTCTCAATGGTGCTTGGGGTCTCCATTCCTCCCAAATGATCCTCGCATTAAGGGCCTTTAAAAGAATAACAGTTACTGGGTGGCCACCCCCCCGGATCCCGGTACAAAACAAAATCAGACTTTCCTTCCACCCCCCAAATAGAGAGTAAAATGCAGGAAATGGAGACCTTGCTATGATCAACTGGAACATCTGTTGGTCTGCTTACGTTCCCAAAAATTTACGGTGGAAAAAAACATCAGCGACGTACAGAGTAGATTCCAAGCAGCCGTAGCGGCGGCAGCAGCAAACAGGGAGGGAAGGTGGGAGAAGCCCAATGGGGGACCTCTGGCATCTTTATTTACCACCTCACCAAAGCATGCAATGCAGGGCACACATCAAACCAAAAGACAGGTTTAAAATCATGGTGCACACTATCTGCGTCTCAACACCCATGTTTTTGTTGTGTTCCCGGCCCAATAGATTCGGGTATCCAAAAAGGACGAATGGCCCCCAGCTTGCTCGCCACGCCATAGAGGTGTTTTCCTGCCCAGCGCCAGTCGTCATATCTGAGCGGACTTCTTGCACTGCTGGAGGAGTCTTTTCTGACAACACATCCGCTTTCCACAGATAATGTGGATTGTTTGACTTTCATCAAGATGAATCAGGCATGGATCTCTGGATGATGTTGTTGCCCCAATTGCCGCGGTCACCGGTTAGTTGCCGGGTCTACTTCACATTCCTCTTCAAACAGAATGGTCCTCTTGAAAACTTTTTTTAAAATGATCCATTTCTCTACTTCAATTTTTTATATACTCTTTTACCAACAGTTCATTTTGCTGGGTTTTGCTCGTGAGGAGACTGTAAAAGACAGCAAGGTTTCATGACAAACACCGTATTCCATTTATCTCATTTATCTTTAGAAGTTTTTGCTCATTGGCAATGGTTTTGAGGTCATGTTTGCTGTGAGGATACAGTATAATTTTGTCCTTTGGGAACAGAAATAGTGGCTTTTAAGTGGCACATTTCTCCCTACAATTTTTAATAGTGGCTGAGAAGTCATAATTTATAATTTTTGGGGTCATGTTGCCTGTTGAGTTTACACAATAATCATGGTCCTTTGGAACAGAAATGTGGGCTGTAAGTGGCATTCTCCCTCACAAGTTTTAAACAGTGGCTGAGAAGTCATTTTTATATTTTTTTTGGTCATGCTGCTTTGAAAGCAGCAATACTACAGGTTCACTATTATAAAAAATGTTGTTTATAACAGACATTTGTATCACAATTTTCCTAAGTGGCTCAAGGGTCATGCTTTGAAATTTTTTGGGGGCATTTTGCTGTGACATGCAGCTATATACAAGGTCCTATTATAAAAAAAATGTTTGTTTCTAACAGACATTTTGTTCTACAATTGTCAAGAGTGGATCAAGGGTGATGGTGCTGTCAGAATTCAGGATAGGTAGGACACTGTTAAATGGATACATATTGCAAAATGACTTGTTTTTGCAAGATCTTTAAAATAGCTATCAATCCCTGTATTGAGACAACCCATTTAATACAATTAAAAAAGAGAAACAAAGACATGGTTGGGATTCCATCTTATTTTAAAAATGTGTTTTCTAGAAATTAAAACTACATAAAAAAAACTTGCTTGCCATGTACAAAATAGCTGGTAAAAAAATTCTCTGAATTGTTACAAGGGAGGTATGGTACAGGAAAAACTTGACCAGATGTAGGTTTTCAGAGGGACATGGTGTATGGAGCACTGGACTGAGAACAAAGTACAGAACAATTTCCTCCAGACGTTTTGAGTAAAATGAGAAAAAGAATGCCAAGAGAAAAAAGGGCACCTGGGTGGAACAGGAGCGTTAACCACCTGTATTTCAAGTGAAGCTCAATTGGTCCGCACTCACAATTCGGAGGGGCAAGCGCCTAACCCAGGGACAGGGACAGTATATGTCCAGTGAAACTAAATTGGGTGGTTGAAGACACCTTTTTCCGTCACTTTTTAAATTAATGGGGGTCATTGCAGGTTTGGGGGCTATGCTGTGGCCTCAGGTCAGGTTATAGTCAATTGTCCTGTGAAACTAAAATGGTGGGTTGAAAGACTACTTTTTCCGGCCACTTTTTAAAATCTGGGTGGTCATGCAGGTTTGGGGCTTATGCTGTGCCCCAGGACAGGTATGTCAATGTCAGTGAAAACTTAAATGGTGGTTGGAAAGACTCCATTTTTCCGTCACTTTTTAATTGGGGGTCATGAGGTTTGGGGATCATGCTGTGAAGGACCAGGACTGTATTGTAAATGTCAGTAAAACTTAAAATGGTGGGGGGGCTTGAAAGACTCATATTTCCGGGGCACTTTTTTAATCAGTGGGTCATGCAGTTTGGGGCCTTCAGGCTGTGGCCCAGGACAGGGATAGTCTATGTCCAGTGGAAATAAAATGGTGGTTCAAAGACTCCTTTTTCCGCACTTTTTAAATCTGGGGGGGTCATGCAGGTTTGGGGCTCATGCTGTGGCCATGGACAGGATATTCAATGTCCAGTTCAGTAAAATGATGGTTCAAATCATACTGCCTTCTGGCACTTTTTAATTTGTGGGTCATGCAGGTTTAAGGGTCATGCTGTGGTACAAGACAGGGATAGTGAATGGTCTGTGATTTTTTTTCTGTGGCTTTTATAACCTAAGTGTGTTGCCTAAGATGTAGCATGTATCCATTTGACTGTTGTGGATGTTAATTCCAGCTTCTCCAGCCCTGTTTGGGTGTAAGAATGAAGGTGTTGTTGCTCTCCCATAGACTTTAATGGTCATCGATCATAATCTACCATAGACCATCGAATATCTTGTCGATGATGGCCGACTATTGACCATCGACCGATGTCGATGGCCAACGTAATCGCTCAACACTAGTTGTCAGATGTCATCTGGGAGGAAGTGGATGACCTAGTCAACCAATCAAGAACCATTGGGTTGCTGGTCAACACACGGCCGCTAGATGACACCGGCAGTTCTGGCCTCACCGACGTCCCCTTGCTGCGACATCCCCTTACTGTGCTGCAACCTGTGCCTGCTCCCGGAATGTTTGTGCCATTGCCACTCGCATGTGAAGAACCTGCCACCTCTCTTTCTGACATACTGTCTGATCAAAAATTTACAGACACTGTTTAATGAAGATGTCTGTATATGATAAATACACACCCTGTATTTCACTCCAAGTACAATACTAACAGGATAGAGGATTCCCAGAATCTGAAATTCCCTAATACAGCAGGAGATATTGAAATAATGGCACAGAAAAAGCAGTCTGTATTTCTATCCCAATACAACACTATTAGGATTGAGTGGATTACTTGAATTTAAAATTCCCTAATACAACAGGAGATATTGAAATAATGGCGCAGAAAAAGCAGTCTGTATTTCTATCCCAATACAACACTATCAGGATTGAGTGGATTACTTGAATTTAAAATTCCCTAATACAACAGGAGATATTGAAATAATGATGCAGAAAAAGTAGTCTGTATTTCTATCCCAATACAACACTATCAGGATTGAGTGGATTACTTGAATTTAAAATTCTCCAATACAACAGGAGATATTGAAATAATAGCGCAGAAAAATTGGTCTGTATTGCTATCCCAATACAACACTATCATGATTGAGTGGATTTTTAGAAACTGAAATTCCCTAATAATACAATAAGTGAGATTGCAATGTATATCGGGCATAATTACACCCACCCTGGACACCCTGGGAGAAGACCCCGCAAACTAAACAAAATGATAACACTGGTGGCATTAAATTTAGGCAACTGAGCCCAAGTCTCTGATAAAAGCAGCTTCTTTCAGGATGAGTTGTATAGAGCAAAGGGATCCAAAACGCTGAGTGAGAAAGTAACAGACATATAGTGGTCTTTCCCCCCCTCCCTGAATAAAGCTGTATAATGAGATCTGTGTAGCAGCAGATACAGATCACTGAGTGAGCAAGTAACAGACTTGTAATGGTCTTTCTCCCCCTCCCCAATCGCTGTGTAAGAACCAGATCAGCAGCATAGACGCTATGCCAGGACACAACGAGAGGAATGTGAAAGCGCAGGTGCCGTCCGGACTTATATAGTGCTGTGACGTCACAGAATCCCGCCGGTCTCTGATTGGCTTCATGTCTGCACATGTCATTAAGGGTCCTCCTTTCTTCCTCCCAGAGTTCTCTGCCCCGTGTAATGCCATGTGCTTGCGGCCATTTTAGCAATTAAAAACACGCTTCGTTCCCGCGAATTACCTTAATCTTCGGCTTCGTCCAGAAGTTTGTCAATCACAGCCTGAACACTGCTGACTGACATTATCAATTCCTTGGATATTTTTTTGCATTCCTTTACTCTTTGTGGCATTTGCACAGTAATGGATTTCTTCTGGCGACTCGACCATGCAGCCCACTTTTCTTCAAGTCTCATTATGCATCCTGAAACAGCCACATCGGTAGTTTTCAGAGACTCCTATATTTCAGCTGATGTTATTTGTGGGTTTTTCTTTGCATCCCGAACAATTTTCCTGCAGTTGTAGCTGAAATTTTTGTTGTTCTACCTGACCGTGGTTTGGTTTTTACAGAGCCCCTGATTTTCCATTTGTTAATCACAGCTTGAACACCGCTGACTGACATTATCAATTCCTTGGATATTTTTTTGTATCCCTTTACTCTTTTATACAGTTCAGTTACCTTTTTCCGTAGATCCGTTGACAATTCTTTCGCTTTCTCCATGACTCACAATCTAGAAACTTCAGTGGCTGGATGAAAGATGCAAGAGTCTGTCTGGATCCCAGAAACTCACTTAGCTTTTATGCACACACTGATAACAAGTAAATAGGTCACAGGTGAGGATGTTACTGTACCTTTAGTAGTCATTCAAACCTATTTGTGCCAAAATCACCAGGGTATGTAAACTTTTGATCAGGGTTATTTGGATGTTTTTGGTTGACATTATGATTTAAAAGGAGAAAACACAGTAGTTTGACAATAAATGGCTTCATCCGACCACTAACCATGAGTGGAAAAAAAAGTTTTTGTGTTATCATTCATATTCCCTGAAAAAAGGCCAAGAAAGCAAAAACTTTGCCGTGGTATGTAAACTTTGGAGCACAACTTTATGTTGTAAGATAAGTGCAGTAAGTATCTGGGCTCCATGAATACATTTGTTCACCTTTGATACTTATCTTTTTATATAAATTGGTTAATCACTTATTTTCTGTATTTTTTGGCTACTTTTGGATTATACTATCCCACTTATATGACAAAAATTCCTTTTTTTCCCCAATGAAGCCTTTAATATCATAAGGGGAAGCACGTTGGAATATTTATTACTATGGATTATCTTTGATTACTGTAAATAGTGAGTGGGCAGGTTATTTGTTTACTTTTATTATACTTCTATTGTTTATGACTTAGGGATAATATTGTGGTAGCCAATTTTTTGGTGATTTAAGGTAATATTTTTGATATCTACAGTATTTTTGCTCTCCTTTTATTGTGGCCATTATTCTACCTTAATGGATAATATTATACTTGTGAGGTTATGGTAGGGAGTAGAGATGGGCGAATTTCTCAAAAATTCGATTCGCTGAGTTCGTCAAATTTATCAGCAAAATTATTTTTGACCCAAATTTATTTGCGGTGAATCGCTTTAAAAAACAGCTATTTCCTGGCTGCAGAGAGCCTGTAGGGTGTTGTAGAACATTATGCCATGATCAAATATGCATAGGGAGCGTGGTTTGGTCTTCATACAATGCTGTGTTTTAGTATGACACACAGATGACAAGCATTGCTCTTAGAATCGCTTCACACTTCACTTCTCTGGGCAGTTACAGGGGCAAAACTGACCAAATAACTGAAGTGGGAATACAGCCTGACAAGGTAATGTCAGCGCCAGCTGGAAATAACTGAGCTGAGGGCTAAGATCCTACTATAATAATAATCTTTATTTATATAAAGCCAACATATTCCGCAGGACTTTACAGTATAGAGGGTATAAGCACAGATAAACTAGACATTACATTATAAAAAAAGCTACGTACAAATCAGACACGAGGTGTGAGGGTCCTGCTCGCAAGATCTTACAATGTATTAGGGTATATGTGTGAAACAAAGGGTGAGAAGTGCCTGGTTTACAATGGTCCAACCATGTTACATAAATATCGGGTAATATACATAAAAAAATAGATGAACCTGCCATCGCAGCCATACATCTATATACAGATAAGTGCCTGTGGGTGCCAAAGTGCAGGAAGTGACGAATGTGTGACAGAATTTGGGGGGTTCACACTTAGGGATCTTGGTAGGCTTGTCTAAGAAGATGAATTTTCACAGCGCACTTAAAACTGTGAGGGTTATGAGTGTGCTTGATCACATGGAGTAACAAAGAACGCAATAGTAGGTTCCTGGAGAAGGCACAGGTCACAGCACAGTAAGGGGACGTCACAGCAGGGGTCACCCTTTGAGGCCGCAGCTTCCGGTGTCATGTAGCGGCCGTGTGTTGACCACACACTTGGTCATCCACTTTCTCCCAGATGATACCTGATAACTCTGGCAAAGAGTCGGTGCATCCGTAAGACACAACCTTTAGTTTACATTGCCCGGGAGCAGGTCAGGGGCCCTCACCTGCCAACAGCCAGAGAACTACTATGTGATGTGTCCTCTGCGCCACTATACAGTGAGGACCAACTATTTGAGGACAGTGGGCAGCAAAGAGTTGGGGAAGACATCCGCTGCTTCTTGCAGAAGCGGGCAAGTAGTGATGAGGAGAGTGGCATGGGGGGTTATGTTGCAAGCGGTCAGGCTCGGTACAGTGACACCGTTGAGGAGGACAGCGGTGACAGGCAAAACACTAATCGATGTAGCCGATCGCACTTGGGAGCCGGGTGTAGCAAGCAAGGCTGGGACAAGGTATCCTGGTGCCCTAGTTAAACAAGGCATAAAGTGCCCCCCAAATGGAAAATTCAACCCACTCCATGCCTCCTTGCGCCTCCTTCATACCTGGTATGAAGTGGCACCCTAGGCAGTCTCCTAACTTCAACAACGCATCGTTCTGGCCACAGAGGCAAGGGCTTCATCATCATCGGGAGAAGAGAGCGGCAGCTTGCGTGTCAGGCAGTGGTGCAGCCCGCAAGTCGGTAGGGTGCCAGCAGTGCGAGGTTGGGAGCCAAACAGCCACGATTTAGACCACCCACTTTGCAGGTCCCAGAAAGTAGCGGCACAGGGGCTCACCGGGGCGGCGGCGGTAACAGTCAGTCAGTGCAGAGCATTGGTGGTAAAATCACCTACTCGGCTGTGTGGCAGTTTTTGACAAGACACTAGCGGAGGTGAACATGGCTATATGTAGAATTTGTGGCCAGAAAGAAAAGAGTGACCAGGGATCTAATGTGGGCACCACAGCCCTGCATCAACATCATGCAGTGTCACCATACAGTGGCCTGGGAGAAACGTGTCTCAGATGTGGTGGTCCATCCTGTCGCAACAGCAGCAGCACCCAGCCTCCCATTTCAGGTTGTCAAAGCTTCACCACCTCTTCTGAAGACAACTCCCTGTCTTTTACATCATCTACCGGTCCAGATACTCCTGCTCCTTGGCACTCATGGTGCCAGCAGTGGTTCACCGAGACAATTGGCAAGAGACAGCAGTATGCGTCTAGCCATCCCTAAGTGCAGAAGCTGACCGTGCTCATGTCCAAGTTGGTGGTACTGCTGTCCCTCCCTTTTCAAGTGGTGGACTATGCCCCATTCAGAGAACTTGACAGGAAACTTTGCATTCACTTTAGCCATTTCTACACCACCAAGCACACCCTCCTTGAGCTAAACAGAACAGAGAAACTATAAACAGAGAAAAACAGAAATTGATTAACAGGGAGAAATTGATTGACAGGGAGAAATATATGAACAGGCAGAAATATATGAACAGGGATAAATATGTGAACAGGGAGTAATTGATGAACAGGGAGTAATTAATGAACAGGAATAAGTATATGAACAAGGAGAAATTGATAAACAGGAGGAAATTGATAAACAGGAGGAAATTGATAAACAGGAGGAAATTGATAAACAGGGGGAAATTGATAAACAGGGGGAAATTGATGAACAGGGGGAAATTGATAAACAGAGAAAGGCCATTAACGATTTTATGATGATCCAAATGGTCAGGAGTACTCCCTGTGAAATTTTTGGGAGGGTCAGCCAGTGGCAGCTCATTGGTGACACCTGCCGTTTTCTCAGGCCCTTTGAGGAGGACACTTTTATTTGTCAGTCCCCAGGACTACGGGATGAATAAATCATTCCACTCTTCATGTCCTGAAAACAGATGCTGCAAAATCTGTCTGGTCAAGGGACTGGAGACGTGGCGACTACATCTCCTGTTCACATGAGTTCGGTGGTGGCTGATCTAGTGGAGGGGAGGAAGACATTGGCGCACAAGATGTGTTTGCCGATATGAGTGTTTTTTTTATTCAGGTGACAGGAGAGGAGCAGGAGCAACTGGAGGATAGAAGACGAGGAAGATAACCAACACCCGTGGCAGTATACAGTGGAAATGGAGGCAGGGAGTCCCTAGAGTCATTTTGCGCAGATTGCCCGCAGCATGCTGATTTGCCGGCTAGTGACACCGAATAGTCCCCAAACCCGGGCTAGAGGGATGACTTCTGGCTCTCCACCCTCTTGGACCCTTGTTACTGGTCCCAAATAGGGGCATTTTTTCACCTGGGACAAACAAATACTATAGAGTCATCCTATGTAGTCAGTTGGTCGCTGCCTATCTGCGCCATTGTCCATCTTCTAGCAGGTCTGACCGGGTGTTTCATCTGCGCTCATGTACCACAGCCATGGCTGCTGTGGAGGGATGAGGGGTTGGGAGCAGTCCCAGCTCCATCAGCAGCAACCGGAGTCTGGAGTTGTTGATCAGCAGCTTTCTTCACCTCCTAGTGATTTAGGTACCCACCTACGGCAGCAGCTCGAGCAGACCCTGAACCCTGGATTCTTTTGGCTACCTGCCTCAGCTACTATTCTGATGCTGCCACCCGCCTGATGCCCCACATCTGCTGCCAGCAGCTCCTTTAACCACCCACCATGTTTACCAGGGACTGGTATTGACACCCACCTCCTCCCTCTTTACTGGGCTACTATGTAGCTTTCTGATGTTGCTGCCACCTCACCACTCTGGTCTCCTCATGCTGCTGCTGTCATCTCCAGGCTATGTCACCATGTCACTCTCTGGCTGTTACTGCTATCTCCCATTATTCACCTAGTGCTGCCACCTCAAAATTATGACATTGTGCCACTCTCCGCCTGATGCTGCGCTGTTGCTGCTGGCCACCTCCACACATGTAATTGTGCCAGTCTTGGGCCTAATCATGCTGCTGCCACTCCACAAAACTGTCCCGTTGCCACTCTGTGGCCTACTCATGCTGGCTGCCAACTGACCACTCTCCAGTTGACCACCTGTGGTTTTCGAATGCTGTTTCCATCTCCACCACTCTATGACATTGGGGCCCCTATGTTTGATTTTCCCTTCTTTTTAAACTGTCACAAGGAATGAAAAGGAAAAAACAAAAACCCATTGTTTTTTTTCGGAGAAGCTGTAAGGCTAGTTTTGACATGGTCCTTTGTTTGGGATCAGACTGTCAGATGAGTAGGGAGCCAAAAGCAGGAGTGGATACAAAACACAGAACACATGCAAAAAATTCATTTATTATTTTTTTGGATCAACTCCTGTTCTTTTTGGCTTTAGCAATGATGGATTATTGACCAACTGAAAGCGAAAACTGAAGAATCAAAGAAATGGCAAAATAATTATTGACGTCAATGCAAAATTACTGATGACATCCTCTTCACTCTTTTGGGGGGGCTCTACATGTATCAGTATTTAACAGAATCACCACAATAATTGAAAAAATTTACTGTTTTCCACAGATAGCAGTATCCCAAGAAACTGGAGTGGATGGATTTGAGAAGCATGTAGTGCTGAAATACTCACACACTGGATTTGACACAGAATTTTCCACAAAAGGTGAATAAATTAACTCTTGGCCACAGATTAAAATACCCCCCGCCGGTCTAAAGTTGATGGATTTCAGGCGTGTATGTGGCAGAAATACACACACTCTGTATTTGACTCAAATTCCCCCACAAAACAAGAGGAGAAATTAACCCTTGGTATAAAAAACCCTACAGAAAAAGCAGATGTAATTTAGGCGTATATGGGGCAAAAAATACAGACACCCTGTATTTTAGTCCAAATTACCCCACAATCAAGAAGTTAACCCCTTCCCGACATGGGACGTATGCATACGTCCGAGCGGGAAGTGCGTTCCCGCAAATGGACGTATGCATATGCTCAGACGATCATGCGGGCTTGCGGGCGAGCCCCGCACGATCGCGACATGGGACCAGCGGGATATTACCACTGGCCTCATGCCACAGCATCTACGGCCAGAGTGAGCTCCAATCGCGGGTGTTTAACCCCTTAACTCCGACGATCAATTAAGATCGTCGGAGCCAAGTCGCAGGCAGGAGGAGGGAGCTCCTGCTGCCTGCTCCTGGCGCGCTGATGCGGCAGCGATCGCTTACCCGACGGTCCCGGTCGTCTGTGACGTCACGATGACCACAATCCATTGTGGGTATCGTGACTGACAGTTGTCATGGCGACCAGTACACAGCATTAATACTGTGTACTGGCCTGCCTTGTGACAGCAATCTGATGATTGCTGTTAAAATTACCTTATGGTGAAAAGTAAAATAATTTGTAAACAAGTGTTATAAAAGTTAAAAATGTAAAACACAAACTTGATAATTAATATAAAAACACGTACACCGCCCTTTTCCCCTTTACAAATGCCAAACGCCCCAAAAAAGATAAAAAATAAATAAAGTACCCATATTTGGTATCACTGCGTGCGTAACGACCTGTCCTATAAATATGTCATGTTAATTAACCCGTACAGTGAATGGTGTTAAAAAAAAAAAATCAAAGAATTGGGATTTTTGTTCATCACGCAGCACTTAAAATAGAATAAAAAGCAATCAAAAACTCATATAAATGCCAAATTTGTACCAATTAAAATGTCAGTTCATCCCGCAAAAAAGTCATTACACGTCTGTGTATGGAAAAATAAAAAAGTTATGGCTCTCAGAAGACAGCGATGCATGAAAAGTGTTTTACACAATAAAAACACTTTTTTTTTTTAAAGTGCTTCAACATAAAAAAACTAGATAAATTGGGTATCACCATAATCGTATCGACCCACAGAGCAAAGCTAACTTGTCATAGATACTATACAGTGAGCGCTGTTAAAAATAAAAATAAAAAACACTACTAGGATTGCAGTATTTTCTTCACACTGCCTTCCAAAAAACGGATTTAAAAATGATCAGAAAGTCTTGTCCCCAAAAAAGATATCAATAAAAACGTCAACTCATCCCGTAAAAAACAAGCCACTAGACAGCTCAGTACACAGAAAAATAAAAAAGTTCTGGCTCTCAGACTATGGCGATGCAAAAACGTGTTTTAATTTTTGAATAAAAGTGTTTTTAGTGTGTAAAATATATAAAAAAAAATACAAATTGGGTATCACTGTAATCGTATCGACCTGCTGAGTAAAGCTAGCATGTCATTTATACTGTCCGGTGACCGCTGTAAAAAATAAAAAACACTACCACGAATGCTGTATTTTGTTCAAAATGCCTCACAAAAACCTTAATAAAAAGTGATCAAAGCATCATATGCATTGTCATGGGGGTCACGGGTACCGCTGCTCCCCGCGGCTGCCTGCGACCATCCCTCTGCTAGCCGGGCGCCAGCTCTCTTACCACTCCACGCTCCTGTGAACGCTGAGCCGGTCAGCCCCGGCCCCGCAGGGGATGGTGTCGGGATTTAAGGGCCAGTGCCCCGGTTTAATTTGGGTCTTTTCCCAGGCGCTGGTCTAATAAGGAATTACCCCCAACACTCTTTCCCAGTTTTTGGTGTGGTTCCGTGTCGTTAGCGAGTTTTGGTCCTATTGTTTACCGTGTCAGTCTTTCCCGCTATGTTTCTGACCTTCCCTGTTTCCCGCTTCCCCTGACCTTCTGCCTTCTGACAATGAACTCTCCCCGCCGCCCTGACCCCCTGCCTGTCCCGATACGCTGTGGTTTTGTTCTGTCCAGGCAGTACCCCGGCCCCCAACGCAAGAAAGTGTAGGGGTAGCGACCGGGTACCCCTCAGCCGCAGAAAGTCCATCCGCTTTGGGGCGGGCTCTGGTGAATACGGGGGTACTTGATCTGTCCCTGGTGTGGCAAACTATCATCGCTTGGGTGGCCCAGCGAACCCCAAAGCCCTTCACAGTACAGACGGGCCCATGGATTCCGCAGGGTACCTTATCCGGGGAATCCGGGAGTCACGACGGCGTCGCCAGCGAGCCAGGTTTTGACCAGCTCGGGGCCATGATGAAAGAACCTTGGGGCCCCGTTTACCCCCGTGCGGTGCTCCCGGGCCTCGCCAGCACCAGTCGCCCCTGCAGCCATGGCGCTCCCTGCTCCTGCACTGGGACCTTCTCTACATCTGCCGCCCCCCTCTCGTTGAGGAGTCCCGGGAAAGTGCAGAGGTTCATCAGTCAATGTCCTCCACTCGAGAGTTGGGGCATAAATTTCCCTACTGAGCGGGCAAAGGTGGCCTTCATAATTAGCCCCCAACGGGCGAAGCTTGGCTGGGCCACCCCGCTATGGGCCCGAGGAAAACCCGTTGACGGCTAACCCTGCACGCCTTCCCCGGGGGTTCGCACCGCCTTCGAGGAACCTGGCCCGCCCCTCCTCTGCTGCCACAGCTCTGCTTCGTCTCCTTTCAAAAGATTCAACTGTTGGTCACTACCCCGTGCGTTCCGTACCCTCGCCTCAGAACTGGACTGGAAAATGAGGCATTGGTGGAAAACTTTTGGCAAGGCCTCTGGGGGCGCATTAAAGATGAGTAAGGTGGGATCGCCATCCTCTCTGGACGAAGGGATTGGGTTGGCCACCCGAATCGACATACGCTTTCCCGGAGAAAACGCCCTCCATTTCCCTCCCAATGGTTTGAGGTTGAACCATGAGGTAAGGGATGAGGCCCATCTGACCCAGGAAGGAAAAGTCGCAGCGTGCCCGAGGCTTTTTGTTCTTGTGGCGGTTCTGGCCATTCTTTGGGGGGGACTGCCCGGTAGTCGGGAACTCTCGCCCCTAGGGCGGCAGGAGAGGCATCATAGGTGTCGTGTGGTCTCTCCCGTTGGCTTCCCCTGTACTTGTGGAATTTCTCGGACAGCACCTTCCAAGCCCCCGTTTCTGGTTCGGGGTCCGGGGGAAATTTTGACCCAAGCTTGGTTCCCCCGTTTTTTGTTTTCCCGGTGCCCCCTGCAGCACCCCATTTTGCCCCCCTCCGCAGCGGCGAATGCCAAAAGGCGTATTGGGTTTCCCGCCTGCTCCCCTCAGTGGCAGATGGGCGCCCTACCAAAGGAGACGTTAAAACCCTGCTTTTTTTTGCCTCGCCCCTCTTGGGAAAAATCCCCGGGCCTTCCTTGGCTAAACCCCTGCCCCGGCCTTGGACTGAACAGGGCGAAATCACCCGTTGGGGCCGCGTGCCATCAGATCCCTTCCGGTACTCCGCCCTGTCTAGGGCCCCCGTTCTGTAATTTACGAAGCCTCTGTCGGGTCTGCCCCCCCGTACCAGGCCCTTTGCCGATGTGTTTTCCGAAAAGGCAGGCCGAACTTTGCCCCCGCACCGGCCGTTTGATTGTCCTTTGCCCTGTACCGGATATCCCCCCCGGGGGTAGAGTTCCCCTCTTCCATCCGGGGACAAAGGGCTATGTCGGAGTATACCCAGGAGAATTCCCGTAAGGGTTCATCGCAAGTCTTCCCCCGGGGGGGTGGTTCTTCTTTGTTGAAAAGAAAGCGGTTCTCTCCGAACTGTATCGATTATCGGGGATTTAAAAAAAATTCTATAAAGAACGATACCCCCTGTTTGTCTCGGATGTGTTTCCCCTGCGTGGCGAAAAATTTTTTTTTCCAAGTTGGATTACGGGGAGAAATAAACCTGATTCGTATTGTTTGGCGAGGGAGTGGAAGGCCTTTAATCCAGGATGGCTTTTGTTTATCTCGTCTGCCTTTGGCCCCTGCAAGTCCAGCGGTTTCCCGAACTTGCAATGAGATTTTCCCGAGCCCTATTACGTTGCGTGATCGTCTTTTGATGATTCCTAATCTTCTCCCTTCCCCTGGAAATCCCCGCCACGTCCGCCAGGTACCAAAGTTTTCCGTGATTACGTTATTTTCCCAAAATGGGAAATCCCTTTTGGACCTCGTCCTTTGGGACATCGTTCGGTTTAGGGCCTCCAAATGGATCCCCCGAAATTGTCTGCAGTCCTACAATGGCCTCGACCAGGGGCCCCCGCTCTATCCCCGATTTTTGGGGTTCGTGAAATTTTTACAGACAAACCCTCATTTTTCCACGCTGTGGGGGGGTGGCCCCTTTCGAAGAAGATGCAACCCTAAAAATTTTGGGGCCCCCGGGCCCCAAAAAGCATTTTATCGCCTCAAATCGCATCGTTCTGCTCCAGTTCGTCTCGCCCGGACCCCCAGGCCCCTTTTCCTTGGGTGGACTTGGGTACTGTTTTTCCTTCAGAAGTCCTCCCCTTTGGAAAAAAGCATACTTTCAGTTCTTTCCAAAACTTTCACCCCCGAAAAAAATTATACTACGGTGATCGTGAATTTGGCATTAAGTAGCCCTAGAAGAATGGCGGCACTTGCTGGAGGGAGTCGTCCCCCATCGTAATTCACCGATCCAAGAATCTTCTCATTGCAGTCGCCCCAAGATGAACCCTTGGTAAGCTAGGTCGCATTTTCGCAGGTTTTGATTTTCTTCTTACTTTCGGCGTGGCAAGAAAAACGAGCAGAAAGCCCTCTGCAGCCCCTGCGCATTTTTTTCCTCCCAAATCTCCCCACTGCGGACCCTTAAAATCTGCCCGGAAAATCTACGGTCCTGCTATGCGGCCTTTGTATGCTGAAAGGGGGGGGCATGCCTCTGAACAGCCCGCACCCCGGAGCCTTTTGTCTCTGCAACTAAACTCCCGTTATTATTGGTGGCCCCTTCCGTCGGGATGTTAGGACTTTGTTGGCCGTACTCCGGTGCCCCCCAAAAAAGTCCCCCGTTCAGACCCGCGGGTTGCTCCTACCTTTCCCGGTGCCCCGAAAGACCTTGGTCTCATTTGCAAAGGATTTTTTTACTGACCTCCCAGCCCCTCTGGAACACGGGCATCTGGGTGGTGGCCCCATGTTTTTAAAAGGCTCACTTTGTTCCTTTGCCGGGTCCCCTGCACCCGTTGGCCCCCCCACTTCTTCCACCCATTTTCTATACAAGGTCCCTTTGCATATCATCTCTGAAGGGGGGTCCAGTTTTTTATCGAATTTGGGGGGCTTGTGTGCTCGTTGCGGTTCAGTGGCTTCTGTCGCATACCTCCCCAAACCAACGGGAGGGGGAGGGGTCACCAAATTTTGTTATTATCTGAAATTTTTTTGTCCGCCCATCAGGATAACTGGTCTGACCTCCTCCCTGGGCGGAATTTTCTATAATTCCCTAGTCCGCTGGACTCCCCCTTTTTTATTGGTTTGGGCTCATCCCGCCCGCCCCTCCCCCTGCCTCCTGTGTGGACGTTCCTGCCGTGGTGCCCCAAATACGGGACATCAAGACACTTGGCAAGTCCCACGCAGGCCCTTCTCGGGGTCACTCGCACCAAGTCCAGGCCGACAGGTACCGGAGACCCCCACCCCATATATAAACCAGGGATAGGGTTTGGCTATCGGCCCAAATACATCCCCTTCAAGGTGCCAGCTACAAGTTTGGGCCCAAGTATTTGGGCCCTTTTTTTTGGTTTCTTCGGGGAACTTAACCCGGGGTGTCCACAAAACTCCGCTTGCCCCCCATCTAGGGGCCCCTAACCCTTCCATGTCTCTTCCCAAACCTGTGGTGTGAATCGCTTCTCCCATGGATCTGTCCGCCTTCTCCCCTTTGGGCCAATCTGATAACATCTTTGGGTCAAGGGGGTGCTGGGGAGAAGACAGTGAGGGGAAGTGTTCTTTCTTTTTGACTGGAAGGGGTTGGGTTTTTGGGAGTGTCCCTGGGAACCTGAGGCCAACCTATTTGACCTCCTCTCCGGTTCCGAAAAAAGGAGGGGGGGGACTAAGGGGGGGGTACTGTCATGGGGGTACGGGGGATGTGCTCCCTGGGCCGCCCCCCTGCCCGCAGGGGGGCCAGCGCGGTTGCCCCGGCTTTCCCGCGACCCTCCCCCCGTGGCTGGGCGCCCTTTTCCCCTTACCACTCCCCGCTCCTGTGAACACGAGCGGGCCCTCCCGGCGCCGGCGCTTACCACCCTAGGGCCTGCCGCGCTGTGGTTGGGTTTAAAGGGCCAGTGTCCCGGTAAAATTGGTCTATTGGGGCGCTGGGTTTATATAAGGATTACGCCCCCAACACTCTTTGCCCCGTCTGTTGGTTGGGTTTCCGTGTCGTTAGTGAGTCTTTGAATCCTTTGATTAGTGTACCAGTCCCTTCCACTGTTTTCCGACCTTGCCGGTTTGCCGCCTGCGCGACCTTCTGCCCCCTTGACCAGAACCCCTTTACCCGTCCCGACCCCCCTGCCTGTCCCCGGATACGCCCCTGGATTGATTTGTACCACTCAGTAACCCGGCCGCCATGCAAGAAAGTCCGTCGGGGTTGCGACCTGGGGCCTCCTGTCACGGGTTTACCCGCGGTTCCCGCCTTGGGGCCCCCGGCTGTCGTGCCTTCCTGTGCTTACCCCTTCCCGTCCTGTTTTTGTTGCTTTGGGTCCTGTGTGTGCTCTGTTCCTCTTAGGGCACCCCCA
>JAODAL010054119.1:0-24834 GCA_025379985.1 Phyllomedusa bahiana | reverse complement strand
GAATTGGGGTACCTGTAATCTTTTAGCCCCTCGAGTAAAGTTGAATGCCCTTTATATTGCCGGGACCGCTGTAAAAAAAAAACCCCCGGATTCGTGTTTTGTTCATTTCCCTCCAAAAAACCCTTTATAAAAAAGATCCAAGTGTCAAAAACCCAAAGCACCAATAAAGATTTTCAACCATCCCAAAAAAAAGAAAGCCCTTAATCGCCCCCATATACAGTAAAATAAAAAAACTAGGGCTGTCGAAAAGATGACTAAAAACCCAAAATTTTTTGAAAATTTTCATTTTTATTGTGCAAAAGTAGCAAAACATAAAAAACTACATAAAATGTATACGATTGGAATTGTGCTGACCCGCTGTAAGGGACCCGTAGGGGTGACGAAAAAAAACACAGACATGTGGGCCCTGACCCTGGTCCCAACCCCCCGCCCCTTTTTTTGGGGGCCCGACTCCTTAATAGGTGGCCCCCAAACCCAGAAACAGCAGCACTATACTGAATACGGAAACACAAGACCAGAAAAACAATACAAACACAAAAAGGGGAAGGTAAAGCAACCCCAAGTGGGGTAACTTGGGGAACGCGGTAAAAAAAGTCAGAACAAAAGAATAAACGTAAACAACGAGAAAAGGTAACCAGGGAGGCACAAATAGAGGGGGCGTTTTATGGGCAGAAACAGACCATATAACAGGAAAGGAGAAGAGACAAAAGGGCCCCTTTAAATCCTTTCCAGGAGAATAAGGACAAAGGCGTAGGGGGAAGAAACGGAAGATAGATAGGGGTTTGAGCTGTAAATCACCCAGGAAAAAGGACCCGGGTTAACCGTGAGTGCTGGAAGACCCCCTGGCCGGGGCGCGGCCGGGAAAAATCAAGTAGAGGAAGAAAACCCCATTTCACACTAGAAAACACAAAGTAGAAAAACTTTCAGAAACCAGGCTTACGTCGCAACGGCCGTGGGGCCGCCCCAGAACTCAAAGCTGGGTTCTTTTGCCATGATCATGCAGACCCCCCCCCTTTATGGGGGCCACCGGGACGCTCAACGGCCCTATTTTTAGCAGAAGGGACTTGGTGAACCTTTCCTTTTCCAGCTTGGGGGCTTTTTTGAGATAGACTCGTAACACTTTTTTTGGTCGGGTTCGGCGGTTTTTACTATTTTTTTTGATTTCTAGTTGGGTTTTATGACCCCTACCCAAATGTGCACAGTCGATTAACGGCGTTTTTTTTAGTTTCCCCACCTTTTGGGGGAATACGTGAGGGGGGAAACCACATCAGGGAAAAAGGGGGCCAGCCGGGGAGCAGAATTTGTGAGAGGGATTTGGGACACTAAATCTAAGTAAAGGGTGGGGCAACTACCCCGAAGAAAAATATTTCGGTTTTTTAATAGACGGGTGTATAGTTTTCTCTTTCCCGGGAGATGAGTTGGCTTTGCCCCCCGGGGTGGTCTATAGGAAACATCAGGGGGTGTGGAGGCGAGTTCCCCAACACCACTAAAAAGGGGCCTAGAAGCTTTCTGAATAAAAGATTATTAATAAGCACACACCAAGGGTGCATATCTTGAATGAGCACCACTTTAGTCACCCCATTTGATCAACTCTCCAGTCGAACACGATTATGAGGCAGAGCCGGGGCAACCAAGAATAATTTCTGCGAGGTTTTTTCCATGACAAAAAATTTAAATTTTTCAGTTGCGAACTCCCAACATTCAAAGTGACCTCAGCAGTACGAAAATTTTATTTTTCCTCCGGGTTTGGGAGGGAAAATCACACCTGAAAACCCCCAAAAAAGGGGGAAAAAACAAAGAACAAGTTCCAAAACCCAGGCTTTAGCAACACCCCTACTGATGAAATTACAGCAGACCCGAGTCAACATGGCACACAAAACAAAAATTCTTGGGGCTCGAAAACCAAGGTTACGGGCAAAACAAAACTTGTTATTTGGTTAGGGGTACCTGTCATCCGAGTTACCTTCCCGGAAATTGCGCAACGTTCGGGTTTCCTTGGGTGAATTAGGGCCCAATGGGGGAGTTTCTAGGGAAAAGGCAGGGTTCCCCCCAATAAAAAGGGACAAGGGGGTTCTCCCCAAATGGGTCCCCCTCCCGGTGGGAGAATGTAAAACCCCCCAAAAAACCATAGCTTCTTCCCCAGAAACGGAGGGAGATGGGAGAGGGAACTCTCAAGAAGGAAAGAAGCAGGTTTTCAGGAAAGCCTGACTTGAGCTGAAAAGTATACCCCCTTTCTTTTTTCCCCGCGTCTCTCCCTTAGTCTTTTGTCCCAAAAGTCCCCGGCTAGGTCATAAAGTCACTCAGGGTCTCAAGGATTGGATGGGGTGACCAAAACATCCTTTACGGCATCAGACAGCCCTTGTTGAAAAGGGGCTTTAGGGTTGGTCCCGACCCCCCAGTCAAGAAACCAAATTGCAGAAAAAAGGGGGCATAGTTTCAGCTGAGCGGAGCCCCTTTTGAATAGATAGCAAAAATCTCTGCCCTGCACATGGTTGGGGTTATCAAAAACCCCGTCCCAAAGCCAAAAAAATCTGTCCACTGATCTCCCTCAGGGGCTTCAGAGGGTATAGCTAATCCCAATCTGAGGGGGGCCATGGAGGATGACACAAAAAAAGCTACTTTTCACCTCAGTGGGGGAAAAAAGTTGAAGCGAAAAAAAAAATTACAGATTGCCCGAAGGTTCGGAACCTGAAAGGGTTTCCCTAAAAACGTTTTGGTAGAACATTTAGACTTTAAGACAACGTGAATCCCCCAAAAAAGGGGCAGGTAGGGGGCCAGGCGGGACGGCAAGTCCAGGTACCCGGGGTTTGTTTTTGGGATCCAGACGCGCGAGATTTATTAATAAGTCCCCCTGCCCTGAAGGAGTTGTCAAATCATCCAAACGGTCGGGGGACCCCACAATCGGTACTCATTTGGACCGCGGGGAAGTCGACTGGGGTAGACCGGTTATAAGTAAGGGGCCCCAGGGGCGCAAACAGACACAGCAGGTGAGGCCCCTGACATGGCCCAACCCTGTCCTGCCTTTGGGGTGCCCGACCAATAGGTCGGCCCCCCCAGAGATGAGCCTATCTGAATATTGAAAACACAAGACGCAGAAAACAATACAAACACAATAAGGGGGGGTCAAGCAAACCAAGCCCGGTAACTACGGGAACCGGGACAAAGTCAAAGGCATGAAAAACGGAAACAACAGAGTAAAGGGGCCAGGACCACAGAATAGAGAAGGGAAGTTATAGGCAGAAACAGACCCGTAACAGGGAAGGGGAAGAGACATAAGAGCCCATAAATACATTTCCCGGAGAACAAAGGGGCAAAGGAAAAGGGGAAGAAACGGAAGACCAGATAGGAAGGTACTCAAATCTGGGGTTCTTTCTGGCATGATCATGACACCCGCATAGTAAAGTTATCATGTCACTTATGCTGCACAGTGAACATTGTAAAAATGAAGCCCTAAAAAACAATGATGGAACTGCAGGTTTTTTTTTTTCATGACTCTAAGTTAAAATCACAGAAAAATTTCCTCAGAAACAAATAGTATCTAATGGATTTTGAACAACAACCAGTCACGAAAAATCCTACAAATCCAAATTCGTAGAAATATAACTTTTAATGAATCACCCTATCCTATAAAAATACGATTACGTATCCTCAAGTCTACCTAGTCAATATATTTTTATATATATACATATACACACTGTCCCTAACTAATTTCCTACACTATCCTCAAATAGACCAAGTAATCGTCCCGATAATGACAGCCTAGTCTTTGTAGGGTTCACCCTATTAAATCACTTATGTCCCTATCAACCAACCAGAAACATTAACATATATATATTTCTGTACAGTGTTTAAAGATACATCAATTCAAAATCCAAACACAAGTTTATCACTATTCCTGTAGAGTCCCATATAAAGTACTCAAAGGCTCAAAGTCCACTGATATGAACACATGCAATTTTTTTCTCTTCAATTTAATAGGGTAAATTGAGCGAGCGAGCGAGCGCGAGCGCCGTCCGTGTAGGGAACATAAATACATATTATCCATCATCATCTCAAGATACATCAAACCTTATCTCGACGCGTTTCCCGCCTCCATATTATGGGGTTTCATCAGGAGATGCATCCTAGGGACGTGCACACTGACTCAAGATAGTAGTCTCCTCGATATACTGATGTTACTATTCCTGTATCCATCCTTAAATAGGTTTTCAATAACTCTGTTTTACCGCCCTCAGGTGCGCTCACCACTCGGCGTCTTCAAATCGCTGCTGCGCATGCGCCGGCGTTAGGCGGCATCATGGCATCCAGCGCTGTTCAGCCGCGTATGCGCCGATAACTCGCCGTCTTCAGATCGCTACTGCGCATGCGCCAGCAGAGAGTGGCACCATACAAACCAGCACCGCTCTGCCACGCATGCCGCCGATAAGCCTCGGCGTTCACATTTATTACTGCGCATGCGCCGGAGCGTAAGCCGGCATCATCACCGGTGGCCAAAATCATCTGCGCAGCTATATGCGCCACACAAACGCGCTTTCCCTACTTCAACAAACTCTCGCCACCACATCCATCTATCTCAATTCTTTCAGCGATGTTATATAGGGCAAGATGTCCAGTTTCTATTTCTCCATTCTTCCAAGATTGGCGCAGCTCAATACCAATAAGTTTAAACCTATAACCTCAGCGGAAAGCAGAATATAGCTTATCCAACATTTACATGTACTCACAGTCCCAATAATTAGATAAAAAGTATACATATCCACTGGTCGGCAAACAGTATACAGCGCTTATATATTTATATCACCATCTTGGCTGGTTAGATAAAAAACCGTTTCAGTATACCACCCTCATATCCTTCATTGGGCCAAAATATACCCACTAGAAGATCTAAATGAGGAGATACCTAATAGAACATAGAAAAAACATCATTTTGAAAAAGATTAATCAATACAGTTGCACTGCAAGAGTATAAAGTTTCGGGATCAAGAATAATACAACCCTGAGATAATAAATCATATCCAATGGCTATCTGCCCAGATACAACATCCATTTATATTGTTATGAGCCTACAGATACCAAAGAAACGCTAAATATATATACACCAGGAGATTTCAAATAAAAACAGCCAGAATATAAGGAGTTCGTTAAGACCCTCTGGCTGTATTCGTTTTTCATTCTAAAGTCCATTCGTGTTTTCCTTACAAGTAATTTTTTTATCAAGATTTCCCTTTCTTAATGTGAGTTTATCTTTCTCCATACACAAAAACCTCGTGCCCGAGGAATCTCCCTCATAGCTCCATCCAGATATGCCTGGCAAAGAGGGTGTTCACGTCTGTGTCGCACATCCCCTAAGTGTTTCCACCAATGCGAATTTTTATTGTCTGGTCGTCTGGCCTATTATTGTTTGCCAAGGCTACAATTACAGAGATAACAACTCCCTGGGTAACAGCAATTCATAAAATTCACGAATCGCATAGATGCTTCCCTGACCACCGAACTCATTGAACTCCTTGTCTGGCAGATATACTTACAAAATGTACATCTTCCGCATCTAAACATTCCCAACGGTTTACGTTCTAAACCATGTTCCTGTTGTTTTGTGACGTATTGTGGCTAGATCAGCCTATCCCTCAATGATCCATTCTCTTCTATAATGTCACTTGAGGAGTTTTAAGAGACAATCAATAGATCTTTGTCACAATGTCAAAATACCCCAATGTCTCCGCAAGATTCTTCATTACCGATCATGTTTCGGTTGTCCATATGTTCCTATTATCCTAAAATGGTTTCCACATTCTCTTGGTCCCCATCGGGTTCAATAGAGGTTCTCCTGTTCCCTCCTAAGTGCGTTCTTAAATGCTCATGTTCAATACTGATGGAGGATATCCCATTCCAGAACCTATCCTTGAGGTCATTTGCCTGTTGGTAAAAATCCTTATTCTGGAGCAGTTTCTACGTAAACTAGGTATTGACTTTGGTATACCTCTTTTTTAGCTTTTCAGGGTGATATGAATCCCACCGCAGGAGGCTATTAGTAGCCTTCTCCTAACGATAGTCCCAAGTTTGTATGGAAGCCAAATCATCCCATGAAAATACCTCAATCCAAATAAAGCTAGTTCCTGACATATATGGATCTCAAATGTACATTTTCAAACCCAATCTCATTAGTGTTTTCAACACCGTGAGTAAATCTCTAAAACGACGCCTCCTTGCCCTGCCAACAGCACGAAGACGTCATCTATGAATCTGCCCCAGTATAGAATTTATTTGGTTGAACCCCTCCCATTACCTCTCCGAACACGCTCCAGCCCCAGCCAGGGCCCTCTCCCAACCAGCCCAGGAAAATAGATTCGCATACGTGGGAGCGCATGGGCTTTCCCATAGCGTACCCTAGCTGGAGGTAGACTCTGTTCCCGAAGAGGGAAATAGTATGGGTGATAATAAAATTCCAACAGTTCAAAACCATTTTATTCTGTTTTTCAAATTGTCTCCCCGGTCATTCAAGGAAATAATTCACAGCATGGAGGCCCTCAGTGGTGGCGGAATACTGCAGTACAGAGCCTCCACAATCCCACCTGAGGCCAACCATACATCCTTCTCGATGTTGATCCCTCCAGTTTCTTTTAGGAGTCAGCCGTATCTCTCAGATAAGAAGGAAGAAGCAGTAACAAAGTCCCTGATACCTTTCCACATAGATTCCGACATTCTGTGTCAAGAATCAATACCCCTACACAATCGGTGCGAACCTCTCAGGGAACCAGACCTTTATGCAACTTGGGTAATGCGTAAAACGACGCGACCTTGTGTTTTTTTCAGAAGTAAGAAAAGCATCCTCATCCTTTGACAGGATCCTCTTCAATCAACACCATGTACAATAATGGATTCAAGTTCCCCCAAAAATCTTTCCGTGGGTCACTTTCCAGGATAGCAATATCCTGGTCGATCCTCCAGATGTCCTCTTACACATCTGAGTATATCCCAAATGGTCCATTACCACAAATTACCCCCCTTATCTGAGGTTTTTAACATATGTCAGGATCAAAATTCAAGAGAAATCAATGCTTGAATCTCTTGTAGGGTAAGATTTTGTCTATACCAGATAGTGTTTTTTGTTTCGTTAAAGACTCAATATCTTTCATTACATTTTCAGAAACATATCTATTTCGGAGCTTCCTCTTTGGTGGAGGAAACCTGGTGCTTTTTGGTCTTAAATCATTTTGGGGGACAACTTCATTGCATTCAATCCCCTCTTCTAATAAATCATCAATGTCTCACTCCTGTTATGATCTTCAATAAAATTCCAATTTCCTCACAGATACGTTATCATTATTCTTGAAGAATTTATACCACTTAAGTTTTCGCACAAACAGGTTCAAATCTCTTTACCCAGTTAAAAAAATCACTAAATCAGTTGTAGTCACATATGACAAAACCTTAAAAGAACACTCAATATGTTCCCGTGTAAGAGTTTTCTGAGATAGATTAATTATTTGGTTTTTTCCTTGCCTTTCTTTGGCACTTGGGCTGTTCATTGTACTTCCCTTAGGGTGTAGACGGACCCACCGGTTGGTCTAAAAAAGGGAGTTGATGATGAGATGATGAGGAGAGGACATACCATCCCAAACGGGGGCGTTGGTCCATATGGGGTCTTTGTTTTTGTTTATATTTGAATGACACATATTGTCCCCCCAATTCTTCCCCTTCCCTTGATGTCTCCATTCCTATTTCCTGATCTAAATCCTCCCTATTTCCTCTATAGAAACCCCCCACATAGTAACCTGTTCCTAGTTGTATAGTTTTCGGTTTCCGAAATCTCCGAAGAAGGAGATATCTGTCAACTTTTAATTCACTTTCAAATAGGTTAAGAAAAGCCTTCCCTTCCTTGATTCCCAGAGATCCTATAATATACTGTTTTATAGCTTACGAGTGTCTTTAAGCTACCACGTATATTTCTCAACATAATTTTCAAAGTTACTTCGATGTCTTGTAAAGTCTGGGTACAGATCTTAATTTTACTGCTTTCTCTATGTCTCTTATAACTTTTGTTCTGTTTCTCTGGAAGATTGTTTTTTCTTCCTCCAAAAGTATTTTCATTAAATACAGTGGATGACCATCAATAACTCCTCCTCCGCACTTTTTATTAATTGTGTAGATCTAGACCTCGGGATGGGCTAACCGAGACTCAGACCTCTCGGTACTACATATTCCCGCTCTAATAAGATTCTCTAGCAGTGAAATTCCCAGAAAGAATTAATATTCTCCTTTAATAAGCAATATATAACTCCTTTAAAATATACTTTTTTAAATTAATTTTTCTCGTACTCTCTCCTAGTTCACGACTCAGAAAAAGATCTTTGATACATCTGCCATCTCCATTTCTACGACACCCAGTAGCTAGCTCATCTCAAAAAAAAAACCTTCATCAGAATAAAATCACAGAAAAATTTCCTCATAACTAATAGTATCTATATGGATTTGGAAGCAACAAGCCAGTCACTTAAAAATCCTAAACAAATCCAAACTCGAAAATATAACTTTTAATGTATAATCCATAAAAAGTATATGCGAATTACGTAGCTCAAGTCTACTTCTAGTCAATATATTTTTATATATATAGCATATACACACTGTCCCTCATCTAATTTCCCTACACTTATCCCAAATAGAACCAAGTAATCGTCCCGAATAAGGAGACGGCCAAGTCATTGTAGGTTCACCCTACTATTAAAATCACTTTATGTCCCTATCAACCACCAGAAAACATTAACATATAATATTTTCTGTACAGTGTTTTAAAGATACATCAATTCCAAAATCCAAACACAGTTATCACTATTCCTGTAGAGTCCCATATAAAGTACTCAAAGGCTCAAAGTCCAACTGATATGAATCACTGCAAATTATTTCCTTAAGTTAATAGGTTAAATGTCTATATAATATCGTCCGTGGGGAGTAAGGTAAGTAGTTACATAAAAATACATTTTATCCAACATCACACATCATCAATGAAATAACCATCAACCCTTATCCTCCGACGCGTTTCCCCCCCCACCATATTTGGGGTACATCAGGAGGATCTCCCTAGGGGAACGTCACACTACTCAAGATAAATAGTCTCCCTCGATATGCTTGGATGTTACTATGTCCTGTATCCCAATCTTAAGATGCAGAGCGGGATTCCTTCCAGAAGAAACGCAGCTGTAATTACTAATACCGCGCCTCAGATTAGTGCGCTCCACGCACGTCTTCAAATCTCGCTGGCTGCCGCATAGCGCCGGCGATAGCGCGGCATCATGGCAACCAGCTGGCCGTTTCAGTGACGTACAATCCGCAGCACATGCCGCACGACAACATGCTATTCTATACAGTCTCCTACCACTTCACATCGCGTGACAAACACTAATTCACGTGCTCAATGCGTGGATCCCACAGGCATAATGAGAGACGAGCGGTCACCATGGACAAAAACCAGCACCATGACGCTCTCACCGCGCATGGCGCCGCGATAGCTCGGTCACTTTCATATTATGAACACACATCCCCCAACCCAAACACCACCCCACTCCACACACTCTATTACGCGCTGCTGCCGGCAGAGCGGCATGCATCACTAACGGTTCCACTACACAATCATCTGCGCATCGGCGACAACCAAACCCTTTTTACACCACTCATACTCTCCCACCACATATCCTCCTCAATTCTCACACTCGCAGATGTTATAGAGAGGTCAAGATTGTTCCAGTTTCTATTATCTCTATTCATCCAGAGATTGGCCGCAGCTCAATACCATAAGTTTTAAACCTATACATCAGCGGCTAAGCACGCAAAAAATAAATAGCTTTCAACATTTTATATCACATCCAAATAATTAATTATAAAGGTATACGATACCAATGTCGGCAAACAGTATACAGCTTATATATTTATATCACATACTTGGTGGTTAAAAGAAACAATAGAGAAAGCAGTAAAATTAAGATCTGACCCAGACTTTACAAGACGTGAAGTAACTTTGAAAAATTCTGTTGAGAAATATACGTGTAGCTTAAAAGAACGAAAGCATAAACAGTAAATTAAGGGATCTCTGGGAATTCAAGGAAGGAAGGCATTCCAAACTAATTAAAGTGAATTAAAGGAGACAGATACTCCGACGTTCTGAGATTTTCGGACACCGAAAAACTATCAACCTAGACCGGTACTATAAGGGGGTTTCTATAAGAGGAAATAGGGAGATTTAGATCAGAAATAGACAGAATGTGAGACATCAAGGCAGGGAGAAGAATATGAGACGTGGTGTTCTGACAATATAGACGTGTCTCAAATATATATAACAAAAACAAAAACCCCATATGAACAACGGCCTCCCTTTTTGATGAGCAGTAAATCTCTTCTCCACTCACTTACATTACCTCCTCATCCTCATCTAAATACAACAGCAACCTCCTCTCCAATAAATTCCTATTCTATACGAAACTCAACAACCAAACCACTCCCGCGATGAGATGTTCCAGATTTGCCTATCCGCCCAAAAAAAAGAATGGAAAGTTACAATCTGATAACCAGCCCAAAGTGCAGGCCAAAGAAAGGCAAGAGGCGCGAAAACACCAAAATCAATAATTCTATTCTCAGACAAAACAAATCTTTACAACAGGAACCAATGAGAGTTGTTCTATTTGAAAGGTTTGTTCAGATGTGCCTACAACTAGATTTAGTATAGAATTCTTAAATCTGGGTAAAGGATTTAACCTGTAATCTGTCTGTCGGCGTAAAACTTAAGGTCAGTGTTTAAAATCTTCAAGAAGTATGATTAAACGATCTTGAGGAATATATGGAATTTTCTATTGAAGATCCTAACAGTAACCACTTCTGCGACGCTGAAAAACACTACCGAAATAGAAAGGTCGAACACAACTAGAGAGTTTATAAAAACTTACAGGAGAGGGGTTGAATGGAAATGAGAACTCTAATTGCCCCCAAACTGATTTAAGGACCAGAAAGCACTGGTTTTTCCTCCAACAAGAGACCCCACGAAAATAGATATTTTTCAGAAATGGTAATGGAAAAGATCTTGAGTCTTTTACTAAACAAAACCACTATCTGGGAATAGACAAAATCTTACCCAACAAGAGATATCAACGCGTTGATTTCTCTTACTGAATTTGATCCTGACATAATGTTAAAACTCCTCAGCTATAAAGTAAAAGGACGGCGCGGCAAATATTTGTGGTACATGGAGACCATATGGAGATAAACTTCAGACATGTGCGTAGAGACACTATCTATGTCATGGAGATCGGGACAGGATATTGAAGCTATCCTGGAAAGTGACCCCACTGAAAGATATATTCATTTGAGTAGGCAAGACCTTAGAATCCATTATTAATACAATGTTGTATTTGATGAAGGATCCAAGAGTCAAAGGATATGGCTGCTTTCTTAACTCCCGAAAACAACCACAAGTCGCGACGTTTGATACACAATGGCATCTTACCCAAGGTGCATAAAGGTCTGGTCTCCTGAGAGGTCGCCCCATTGTGTTCAAGGGTAATCTGATTCCTATTTGAGACGCACAAGACAATGGATCTGACTACTAAACCTATGCAAGTCGGAGCTCGCGCACGGGACTCTGTGTCGTCACTTCAAGGGACTATTGTCTTACGTGCTTCTTCATCGAGAGCGAAGAGGGAATGGCATCACCAGTAAAACCGGAGAACTACACTGTGCGGCTTGTATGTGGCGATGGTGATATACACCTCCATCTAAAGAAACTGAGGGGATCACACACAATCATATCGATATCACAAGATGATTGATTATGAGTTAGGAGCCTCCATGGCTGAGATTGGAAGGCTTCGTACAGGCAGAAATTCCGCACACACTGAGGGCCTCACATTCATAACCGTGACAAATGATTTCCCTTGGAATGAGGGGAAACATTTGAAAAACAAATAAAATGGTTTCTTGAACTGTTGGAATTTATTCTCACCCATAACTTTCCTCTTCGGACCCAGGTTCTAACACCAGCTCAGGGTAACGCTATGGGAAGCCCTTCGCTCCCACGTATGCGAATCTATTCCTGGGCTGGTGGGGAGGGCCTGGCGTTCGGAGAGGAAATGGAGGGTTTCACCAATAAAATACTATACTGGGGCAGATTGATTTTCATAGATGACGTCTTCATGCTTTGGCAAGGCACGAGGCGTCGTTGTAGAGAATTTATCCAGGTGTTGACCACTATATGAGATTGTGGTTGAAATTACATTTGAGATCCATATGTCAGAAATAGCTTTTTTAGATCTGAGGATTTCACAGGATTTTGGGTTACATAAAAGACTTGTGACTCATCGTACCGGAGACGGCTACTAATAGCCACTTGTCGGTGGGATTCATATCACCCCCCCTGAAAAGCTAAAAATGAGGTAACCCAAAGGTCAATACCTACCGTATACTAGAAAACTCTCCCTAAATAAGAGATTTTTTACCAACAGGCTAAATGACCTCAAGGATAGGTTCCTGAAAGGGATAAATCCTCCATCAGTATTGAAACCTGCAATTAAGAATGCACTAGGATGACAGAACCATCTATTGAACCCGAGGGGAACCAAGAGATGAGGCAACCCATTTTAGATATTAGGCACATAAGACAACCGAAACAATGATGTAAATGAAGATCTTGCGGAGACATTTGGGTATATTGCATTGTGACCAAGTCTATCTGATTGTCCTCTCAACAAACTCCTCAAGTGACATATAGAAGAGGAATATCGATTGAGGGATAGGCTGATTCTCCAGCCACTATACTTCACCAAAACAACCAGATCAAGGTTAGAACTTGAAAACCGTTGGGAAAGTTTAGATGCGGATAATATGTACATTTTGTAATATATCTGCCTGACCAAGGTTTGTCAAGAGTTCGGTGACAGGGAAGATCTATGCGATTCGTGAATATGAATTGCTGTACCCAGGGAGTTGTTTTATACTCCTGTAATCTGTTAGCTGTGGCAAAACAATACATAGGCAAGACACCATACAATTAAAAATTCGCATTGTGAACACTTAGGGGATGTGCCCACAGACGTGACACCCCTCTTGCCAGGCATATCTGGATGTAGCATGAGGGAGATTCCTGGGCACGTTTTTTGTTGTATGATAAGATAAACTACATTAAGAAGGGAAATCTGATAAAAAATTACTTTTGTACGGAAACAGAATGGACCTTAGAAAATGAAAACCGATACACCAGAGGTCTTACGAACTCCTATATTATGGCTGTTTTTATTTGAAATCTCCTGGTGTATTATATAGTTTAACGTTTTCTTTGGTATCCTGTAGGCTCATAACAATAATAAATGGATGGTGTATCTGGCAGAATATCCCATTAGGATATATTTATTATCTCAGGGATGTTATATATTCTTGTTCCCGAAACTTTAAACTCTTGCATAGCATCTGTATTGATTTATTTTTTCAAATGATGTTTTCTATGTTCTATTAGGTAATCCCTCATTTAGAATCTTCTTGTGGTATAATTTGGCCCAATGAGAATATAGTGGGTGGTATACTGAAACGGTTTTTTATCTAACCACCAAGATGTGATATAAAATATATAAGCTGTATACTTTTTGCCGCCAGTGGTATGTATACTTATATCTAATTATTGGGATGAGTGGATAGAAAATGTAAAGCTATCATGCTGCTTGCCGCTGATGGTAAAAGGTTTAGCTTATGTATTGAGCTGCGCCAATCTCTGGATGATGGATAAATAGAACTGGACATCTTGCCCAATATAACATCGCTGAGAATTGAGAGGATGTGGGTGTTGGGAGAGTCTAAGGATCACGAGTAGCACACAGCGGAACGTTAACTTGATATCTTGGACTGTTTCTACCAAATAACGTGTATTAACTGAGTCAATGAAGATCACACATCCGATATCTTTGAGCCTGAGAGGTGTAGAGTATATGATGGCCGGCTTACGCCGTTAAACTTATGTCTAGATATACAGTCAGAGCAAACACAACACAATATTGCCTTACATATCACCAGCGAGCGTCAGAGACGTACTCTACTCTTCGCGATCGCCCCATGCGATGCAAGAGCTGCGGTGCTGGTTGTCATGGTGCCACTCTCTGCTGGCGCATGCGCAGTAGCGATCTGAAGACGGCGAGTTATCGGCGCATACGCGGCTGAACAGCGCTGGATGCCATGATGCCGCTAACGCCTGCGCATGCGCATGCAGCGATTTTGAAGACTGCCGATTGTGAGCGCACCTGAGGGCGGTAAACATCAGTTTAATTATGATCCCTATTTAAGATGGTATACAGGACATAGTCAACATCAGTATATCGAGGAGACTACTATCTTGAGTACAGTGTGACGTCCCCTAGAGATCCTCCTGATGACCCATAATAATGGAGGGGGGGAAACGCGTCGAGGATAAGGTTTGATGTATCTTGAGATGATGTTGGATAAATGTATTTTATGTTCCCTACACGGACGATATATATAGACATTTACCCTATAATTGAAAGAGAAAAATTGCAGTGTTCATATCAGTGGACTTTGAGCCTTTGAGTACTTTATATGGGACTCTACAGGAATAGTGATAACTGTGTTTGGATTTTGAATTGATGTATCTTTAAACACTGTACAGAAATATATATATGTTAATGTTTCTGGTGGTTGATAGGGACATAAAGTGATTTAATAGGGTGAACCTACAAAGACTAGACCGTCCTTATCGGGACGATTACTTGGTCTATTTGAGGATAAGTATAGGGAAATTAGATAGGGACAGTGTGTATATGTATATATATAAAAATATATTGACTAAGGTAGACTTGAGATACGTAATCGTATTTTTATGGATATACATTAAAAGTTATATTTCAGTGAATGACTCTAAGTTAAAAAAAAATTGTGGAACACCTTTGCGCCCAAAATTAAATAGTTCTCCTAGATCCTCTATTCTTACAGCATTCTTAAGCATTCCTAAATAGGAACCTACAACAGGTATAAATACCTTAGCTTTTTCTTGCCAAGTAAAGTGCCAGAGCCTATTTGGACGTGTGTGTATCTTTGGCAATTGTGAAATGTAGGGTGCTATAGTTGGTTCTTCAGACAAGTCTCGCTTAGTGATTATATGTTCTGAGATATGAGACTGTTCAGATGTGTTGTCCAATCTCCATGTCCAGGTGGCTGGTTCAAGTCTAGCTAATGTACATGTGCCTCCTATTCCTGACGATAACCATTTGTAAGCTTTATTACCACAAATTATATACATATCCCTAGGTAATGTGAACTAATGGCGAGTAACTAGTAAATTGACTATTGAAATCAAAGCTGTTGTGTCATGGTATATACACCAGGAGGTTGGAGATTCCTCAACGGTAGTGACCAACCTATAGAACAATAGGGCTACAGGGTACTTTATAGATATCTTTTTTTGGATCCAAATTCATTTGGCTGCTTCCATCTCTATTAATGCTTTCCAACTCTTCCTTTTTACTCAATCTCCCTTCACCTGCCTCTTTAGGTCTATAAAAAGCACCTAATGCTTCACATTGAAGTGAATTACCTAGTGGGAATTTTTGTGAATAATTCCAAGGGGGGTCATGTAAGTTTTGGACTAATCTATAGTCATCCTCTTGGGTCTCCCCTTCCATTACAGAGAAACTAACCTTCAACTGGTCCACAGAGATTTTAGACCTGGCTTTAATTGTCAAATTGACTTGCCACCATGGAAAATTAACCCAGCCTGCAATTTGCAAACCCATTGAGGTTTCCTTCCTGGGAGATCCTAAATTTAGAGGGTGCAAATCCCAGCAGATATCTTGCAACAGTTCTTCCTCAGATATGGGGTTTGCCATGTATAGCATGGATTGTGAGGATAGTGGAGAATGACTACAAATCCAACAATATGATAAATTCCTTTTTTGTGCAACAATGTGGTGATATTTTAGGAATTTGTTTTCCCACCCTCCATCAATTTCATCATATGTACTAGCAAAAACGCACAACAGAAAATAGAGAATAAGATACCCTCCCTGATTCATGACTTGATGAAGCGTTTGCAGTGTGAGGCGTGAACCCAGGTAGACTTTCCTTCCAGTTTCACTGAAGTAAGTGTAGTCAATTGTACTTGGAAGGGACCATCATATCTTGGGTCCAAGGCTTTCCTCATGTGTCGCTTTACTGTGACCCAATCTCCAGGTTGTAGAGTATGAGTGCCTTCCAAGGAATCAGGATCTGGAAACTGAAAACATGTTTATGAATCTGCTGTAAATTTTTGTGTATTTGCCCTACATATTCTGTCATGTCTGAATGTACAGTCTGAAGTTGTTGTGGGAAATACAGGCCAGTCCTAGGTGCACTGCCAAAAAGGATTTCATATGGACTTAACTTTGTCTTCCTATGAGGTGTCACTCGGACTGTGTGTATCTTTAGCTTGAGTATGCCATTTAACTTTTCTACCCTTTCTGAGCTCTGAGGCTGATAAGTCGTGTGGAAAGCCTGTTGTATGCCTAAAGCTTGAAGGATCTCCTGCAAGAGTTCTGAAGTGAAGTGTGTCCTCCTATCACTTTCTATGACCTCTGGAACTTCAAATCTGCAAACTACTTCTGCAAGTAGCTTCTTTGCAACTGTTTTTGCATTTGCTTTTGCTGTAGGCCAAGCTTCTGGCCACCCTGAAAAGAGGTCAAGACACAAAAGGACATACTCATATGTGCCCACCTTTGGCAACTGTATGAAGTCAAGTTACAGTCGCTGAAATGGATACAATGGCTTTGGAGAGCACTTTGCAGGCACTTTAACAGTTCTACTGGTGTTATGGCAAGAACAAATAATGCACCCCTGTACAAATTTGACAGCAGCGTTGTTGAATCCAAGGGCCACCCAAGCTTGTTCTACCAGACTTACCATTGCTTCCTTAGATTGATGAGTTGGGCCATGTGCCAGAGCATACATCATGGGATATAATGCCCTTGGAAGGCATAGCTTTGCATTTACCGCTTACAAACCCTCATCATTCTTCTTGGTCATTTTCTTAATCCAAGCTTCTTCTTCTTGACGAGTCGTTTGTTCCTGAAATTTTCTAAGAAGAGTTAGATCTACCTCCCCCATTCCGGAGGTCCTTGTATCCACAGCACATGCTGTTATTGGAAATGGGAGCAGCGCTGCAGCCTTTGCAGCTGCATCAGCTCGTCTGTTCCCCTCTGCCTCATTTGTTGGCTCCTTTGTGTGAGCCTGGACCTTGACAATGGCCACCTGCTTAGGTAACCTGAGTGCTCTGAATAACTGAGCCACTGATTCTGCATTTTTAATGGGCTTACCCGAAGACCCAACAAAATCCCTGCTGCGCCAAATGGGACCATAATCATGTGCTATACCAATAGCATACCGGGAATCTGTGTGAATGTTTACCGTCTGTCCTTTAGCCATTATGCACGCTTCAGCGAGAGCTTTGAGTTCTGCCTCCTGGGCCGAACACCCAGGCAGCAAAGACCCTTGTTTTACCACTTCCTCAAGGGTGGTTACTGCATATCCAGTGTATGGTTTCCCATCTTTGTAGTACCTGGACAATAGAAACTTTTCCCATTTGGCAATGTCAATTTCATTAATGTGTTTGGACCTGGTTTTGGTGGTAGTCACAAGGGGAATGCTGCGATTTGGGGGCTGCCTATTTCCTAGCGTCTAAGATTTGTGTAGCCCTGACTGTACCTGTTGCATAGGCTGGTTGTCCTGATTTTTCTGATTGTTCACACGTTTAGAAGGGCAGTCCTTCTTCATATGGCCCCGCCCCCCACATCCAAAACATAATCCTTTCCTTTTGCACTCCCCCGCATTAACCCTTTTTGTTGGAGGGGAGGTTCTAACATCTAATTTCCTTACCCCTCTCATGAGTTGACTACTGTCTGATGCGTACAGTATTGGGGCCACAGCCTTTTTTTGAGCTTTCTTAAGTTTTCTCTTATTATTCTGCTCTTCCAAGCTTCTAAGAACAACCAGGGATTGATCTATAGGGGTGTGCATACATTCAGGACAAATTTTATTTAATTCTGTTTTTAGTTCTTTCCTTATCCCGTTAATAAAATATGTACGGAGAATTCATAAATCTCTGCTCCCTGGGGTAACAACATCAAAATCTTGGTCCTTAAAGATACCCACCAAGCGACCATAATACTTGTCGACTGGCTCATCTGATCCTTGGAAAGCTTCAGGCAAACCTGATGCTAGCTGGTTGTTTAACACCTTAACTACTACCTGTAGTCTTTTCATTAACTGCTCCCCACTTTTCTTTAACTTTTGGTTTTCTTCTTGGGGGACTTCCTCTGTCTCATTGGTGTTATCCGTTGCCACTTTCTTGATCCTATCTACAAAGGGTGCACCTACAGCTGTAATACACCATGATGATAGGTCAGCCCAAGTTGCATCATATTGTAACGGCTTTGTAGTGGATCCTCTGGACCACCGCAAGCGATGATAGCTAAGCCACGCCAGGGAGCAGAGTCTAAGTAGCCCCTGGTATTCACCAGAGCCCGCCGCAAAGCGGGATGGACTTGCTGTGGCATGAGGCTACCCGGTAGCTACCCCTGACGTGACTTGCTTGCGATGGCGGCCGAGGTGCAGCGGGGTACAGAGTCGTAATCCTAGAATCGTAGTCGGGGCCAGGCAGTAAGGTCAGGACTGGCGGCAATGGTTCGTGGTCGTGGACAGGCAGGAAGGTCAGGGGAGGTGGCAGAGGTTGGGAGTCGAGAAACGTAGCAAGAGGTCTGGTACACGGTAAGGCAAGAATACACTTAGGGAACGCTTTTACTAAGGCTCGAGGCAACATAGATCCAGCAAAGAGTGATTGTGGAGCATAGCCTTAAATAGGGGAAGCGCCCGGCAATTAGCCAATTACCGGGGCGCTGGCCCTTGAAAGTTCCGAGAACGAGCGCGGGGGCTCGGGGATGGGCCCGCGGGGCTCGGCCGGCAGAGGGCGCGGACGGGCCGGGAACGAGGCCCGGGGAGGCCCCGAGTGCTGCGGACCCACCGCTCGTCCCGCAGCCAGCGGCGCCACCCGGCCCCGGAAAACACCTGGGGGGGCGGCCACGCTTGCGCCCGCGGACCGAGGAGCGACACATATGTTACCTGTATCCTCCCCAATGCTTTCTGAAATCCTGAGGGATTCTTATAGGGGTCAGGTAGTGCATTTGCCATAGTAAGCTGTTCACTCTGAGTCCAGGGTTTATACCAGCTGACAGTTTGTGCTTCCACCCTCTCTCCTCCATTCTCCCCTGGGGCGGTAGATACCTGAGTAATTACAGGATACATTCCTGCTGTAGGATTCTTAGATGTAGTCTTGTCACATGTGTGACATATTGGACTCTCATTGTGTCTATGTGATTGCTCGCAATCATATACCCAAGTTTGTGATCTTAATGACCTAATGTTCTGTGGCATACCTCTTGGATCCTCAGGGCTGACAATTCTCCACTCATCCTCTCCCCCTCCCATTTTTACTACTCTAATTCGTGGAGTAGATGTTATATTTGCATCAGGTGATAACTGCAAATTCCTGGGAATGGGGGAAACTTCAAAGCTAGCAGAAGATCTTGTGCAAGGGCGAGCAAACTCACTTCTTCCAACTCCACATCGTCTGCAAGTGTTTCTTTCCTCACTATTACAAGCCCTACAATAACTACACTGCCATCCTTCTGTCCAATCCTCTCTAGATGAATCACTGGGTGAAGTTGTTGGGGTAGTAACATTTTGACTCCAAGTACACGAACTCAGATATGACGGGGGATTTGGAGACTGGTGTGTCTCTTCCAATCTGGTCATGTCTCTATATTCAGTACTTATGCTACTAGGAGACATTGAAGAAGAAGGTAATTGCAATGACAAATCAGGATACATTTCACTAGTCACTGACTGCTGTGATGGACTCTCTATACTACCTTCCCTTCTTTCCCTAAATTGAACTGTGGTTGGAGCAGGAGGAGCTGCTGGGGGTCTAATGTATTCCTTCTCAGTGTCATCATGGTGTTTATTAAGGGGATCATGATTGGTGGCTGTTCTCAACCATGCTTGAACCTGGTATCCATACCCATGCTTTTCTATCCAGTCTTTCTCACCTCTCTCAAACTTTCTCCATCTTCCAGCATCCAAACATCCCTTTTTCGGCATGCCTGCTTTTTAAAAAAAATGTTATCGCCATTTCTCCCAGCTTCCTTTCCGTTTTCTGCCCGTACCAAATCCTTCATTGTGATCTTGGGAGCAAATTGAAATATCGATTTGTCCTCCCATTCTGGTTTGGTTCGGGCAGTTCCCATAGCAATAAGTTCTAGGGTTGCTATCCCTGTCTGATTTATCTGCTATGTATAATCTGATTGCAGAAACCTCACCTACTTTCAGTTCTGGAAAACTTAAATATCTACTATTTTAGTGTAGGCGGTAAGTTGGATGCTGGAAAATACCACTTCCACTGTCTGATGCTGAATTTTCCACCACAAATACCAAAAGTACATATAAAGGGCAAGCCACAACAATAACCCAGTGACTATTACAATGTATTCAAAAAGTGGCATCTGAGACAACACCCCATTCAATACATTCAAGATTAAGGGCTTGTTCACACGACGTTTTTGTGATCCGTTTTATGAATCCGTTTTACGGATCCGCAAAACGGATCTAACAATTGTCAGTGTGATTAACATTGAGTTCAATGGCAAAAGCGCATCGCTGTTCCCCGGGAGATCAGCGATGCGCTTTTGAGAGCTCTCCTGCACTGCGCTTTTCGCATCCGCTTTAAGAATTGACATGTCAATTCTTCTTGTGGTTTACGCAAGTGAAAGCCCATAGGAGATAATGGAGTCCGCTTTTGGCACCTGTCCAAAAGCGCTCCACACTCTGGGCACGTATCAGCTGCGCTTTGCATCCTGAAAGCGGATGCGAAAAGCGCAGTGAGCGGGGCAGGAGACACTGCAGCACCTGAGGCTGGAGCGTGGTGCGGGGGTGCGATCAGCTGGAGGAGGTGCTGGGGTGAGATCAGCTGGAGGAGGTGCGGGGGTGAGATCAGCTGGAGGAGGTGCGGGGGTGCGATCAGCTGGAGGAGGTGCGGGGGTGCGATCAGCTGGAGCGAGGTGCGGGGGTGCGATCAGCTGGAGCGAGGTGCGGGGTAGAGATCAGCTGGAGGAGGTGCGGGGGTGAGATCAGCTGGAGGAGGTGCGGGGGGTGCGATCAGCTGGAGGCGGTGCGGGGGTGCGATCAGCTGGAGCGAGGTGCGGGGGTGAGATCAGCTGGAGCGAGGTGCGGGCGTGAGAGAGATCCCCTTTCTGAAAACGCTTCCGGAAAGCGGATCCGTAAAACGCAAGTGAAAAAGCATTCAAAACGGATCCAAATAAAGTAACAACTGCTGCGTTTTGCGGATCCGTTTTCCGGATGCGCTTTTCAACTGTCAAAAACGGATCCGTAAAAAGGATCCAAAACGCCGTGTGAACAAGCCCTAACAGATTAGATTCTTGTTATCCAACATACCTTCTGGTTGATAAAGGTTCTTGAGATCGCACACAAATAGCGTTTACAAATTATTATTTTTGTTTAGGTTGGTGATTACCTTAAGCAGGCAATCAGATGGTTAGATTTGCAATGAATACTCAGTAGAGCAACCAGAAAGTTAGATGGATTGCTTTAAATGTACTTATCAACAGTTAACTCAACATTAAACACAGCCCATCATTAACTTTTCACCCAGAGTAGTTTATCTTCAATCTTAACCTGTTCAAAATACTTATATTAACCAAATGGATTTAACCCCTTAAGGACCTTGCATTTTTTGTTGTTGACACATTTGTTTTTCTCTCCTCGCCTTCCCAGAGCCATAACCTTTTTTATTTTTCCACCCACATACACATATGAGGGCTTTTATTTTGTGGGACAAGATGTACTTTCAAATGGTGTTATTCACTGTACTATAGAATATAATGGGAAACCGCAAAAAAATTCCAAGTGGGACAAATTGTGAAAAAAAAGGTACTTTCGCCATGTTTGCGGGTGTTTTGCTTTTATGGCGTTCAATCTTCTGTAAATATAATGTGTTATCTGTATTCTACAGGTTGATATGCATCTGGCAATACCAAACATGTAGTGTTTCCGTTATGTTTTGGTACCATATAAAAATTCCAAACATTTTCTATTTTTGAAATCTGCGCCACCGCGCCATTTTGTGCGACTAATAACTTTTTTGTACTAACACCTACGGACGTCAGTGAGGGTGCATTTTTTTGCGGGCTGAAGTGTACTTTTTATCGCTAGCAGTTTGGAATGCATACTACTTTTTTGATCACTTTTATTCCAATTTTTAAGTGATGTGAAATGACCAAAAAATGCAATTTTGGCGTTTGGAATTTTTTTTCTTCTACGGTGTTCAGCGAATGGGATAAATGATGTTAGATTTTTATAGATCGGACGCGGCGATACCAAATATGTGTAACTTTTTTATTATTTTATTGTTTTTATTTGTAAAATTGGGAAAAGGGGGTGATTTAAACTTTTAGTACTTTTTTGTACTTTAAAAACTTATTTTAAAAAAAATTTTTTTACTTTAACATTGAGTTGCCCTATGGTTCTTGACCACTAGGGGGCACGATCATTAATATAGTCTAATGCATTGCATAGACAATTATGTTGAGTCACAGTATAATATAGATGACAGCATTAACACATATAAAGCAGTGAGGACGCAGCAACAAAACAATCAAGGAGAAAAAGAGCATCAAGTGCATAACAAGAAAACAAGATATATTACATAGATAGAAACAATTCAAAATTTGGAAAAGTATTAAGATATCCTTAAGTGCGCACTTCGGTTAAAAAAACTTAGAATTTAAAAAAAACTTATAGCAGCAATTTACATAATCTACCCACAATACCCTTTAGTCTCCAATGGACTGACAATGGAATCCCACCAGTGTGAGGAGACATAGTGAGACAAGGGCTCACACTTACCTAGGATATTTACGCGTCCTCACACCAAGTAAGGGTACCCCAACATCTGGTCAGTCCAGAAGAGATGGCTGTTTGGATCCCGGACGAGCCCCCAAAACTGTTAGAATATTGCTAAAAACTAATAATAATCAGGTAAATTATAAAGAGATAAAATATACCGGTATAAAAAGATACAGGTCTGACTACCTTGTATCAGGTCTGCTGAGAGCTCTGCCTCATAGCAGCGAGACGCTTTATTTATACCAAGCTTAAAACATCTGTAACATATCTTGATATGTAAGCAAATGATACCATATTGGCACAAAACACAAGACGTGACTTAGATTTAGGAGGTGCTGTCTTACTTTCAATGATTTAATGACAAATTATGTTATTTTGAAATTCCTGTGGTTTCTTACAAAATATCATGACCTTGGCTGTGGTCACACAAGCACATCTGTTTGGCACTAAACCTAGTTTTTGTCTTAAAAATGATAACATAATCCAGATAACTATGTGAGAGTTCACAACAGAGTACAAGATTAAGTAGAGCAAACTTCAGCTCTGAGCTTCATATCATATATGTGGATAAAATGCTTGAATACATGAATGTATAAGTAATAAAACTATAGGATACTCTGACCACTGCCACCCTGCAAATGCCATATTTATGCAGAAACTCCCTCAGGCACAGAAAAGCTAGCTCATTCAGAATAGAAGGATAAAGACTTTCAACAACACAGGTTATCCACAAATATCTGGTATCCCATGTAGTGTCCTCCAATAATTTGATGATATGCATCGTATCTTTCAGAAAACCGGGTAATGAAGAGATTAAGAGCTGTAGATGGTGATTAACCCATACGCTCGCCAAACAAGCCTATATACACAACTATAGGTCTTAGTGGAAAAAGAGTGTACTATCAGTGTAATTGAATGATTTTTATACAAACATTCTGCTAAATGCAGTGTAATAGCACTCCGGTTAACCCCTTCATGTAACAGTTTTTTAAGACCTTCCTGAAAAGCAAAGGTAAGATCTCTTTACAAGGTATGATATATATCCTCATCTCCCAATAAGTCAAGATTTAATTTTTTATACAGGCCTGAATCTAAGACAATCCTCCTCCCTCTTTATCTGTCATTTTAACTGTAATATACTGTATTTGTCTTGATGTAAGGATTTTAGAGCATTTATTTCTTCACCTCTTAAATTGTTACGCTTATTAAAAGATCTAGAACCTATTACTTGATATTGAATAGAGATGAGCACATTTCTCAAAAAATCGCTTCAAACCGAATTTATTTGCGACGAATCCCGTTAAAAAACAGCTACTTCCTGGCTGCAGAGAGCCTGTATGGTGTTGTAGAGCAACTTTGTGGGTTCATTATTATTATTAGTGACATCGTGTGAATGAAGATTTACTCCAATAGTATTCACCAGCATTTATCCTGAAGTAAGCTGAGAGTTATGGGGTTAATTTTCATGGAAGTAGTATTTAAGGAGACTTTGGTTATTTGTTGTATGTTACGAATAAGAGCCAAAGCATTCAGGCTCGAAACGTGTGAACCATGCTGTTGATTTTAAATCATGTTTTTTAAACAAGTCTTCCAATAAAGATGCGTTTTATATGAAAATCTAATTTGGATCCCTCTGTGCGCAAGTGCTGGAAAACTTCCTCAACTTCCGTGTATTTCGTTTGGAGCAAATACAGCCGGTTGCCATTTCCGTGGACACTGTGCTTGATGAGGAGGGTGCGGACCTGGCTTATACTCCATAGACCTAAAGTGGTGAGCGTTTCCTCGTTTTTCTTTTTGTTATTTATGCATCTGGGCTGGAGGTTATGCTCCCATTGACAGGAAGGTCTT